>JADRCD010138086.1:0-20850 GCA_019843815.1 Montemys delectorum | reverse complement strand
GGGGGAGAGGAAGAAGAAGGGGAGGGGAAGAGGAAGAAGAGAGAGAGAGAGAGAGAGAGAGAGAGAGAGAGAGAGAGAGAGAGAGAGAGAGAAGGGAGAGAAGAGAACAAAAAGAATATAGCAAGAGATTGAGAGGGACAGGATGAAGTGGACAAATCATGTGATTATTAGGAAGACAAGTAGCTGGAGGGAGGGAAGGGCCTCAATGCTTGTCTTAGGGTTCTCAATGCTGTGAATAGACACCATGACCAAGGCATTATAAAGGCAACCATTTAATTGAGGTGGCTTACAGTTTCAGAGTCTCGGTCCATTATCATCATGGTGGGAAGTATTGCAGCACACAGGCAGAGAGGGTACTGGAGAAGGAGCTGAGAACTCTACATCTTCATCCAAAGGCAGGCGGAAGGAACTGTCTTCCTTTAGGTAGCTAAAGGCTCTCTTCCACACTGGGTAGAGCTTGAGTATAGGACCTTAAAGGCCACCCCCCACAGTGATACACTTCCTCCAACAAGACCACATCTCCTAATAGCACCTCTTCCCAAGGGTCAAGCATATTCATACCACCACAATGCTAGTGTGGTGTTTAAAATGTGTAGCAGGTATTTGTGGTACTGAGGGAGCCTAGAGGCCAGCGTGATATATGTCAATGGAAGAGTCAAGGACCATTTCACAAGTTCCAAAGGAATGCTGGCCTTTTTTTGTTTGTTTGTTAGTTTTCTCTGAGATAGGGTGGCACACTGGCTTTTACATAATCATTAAAAATCTGCAGTTCAGCTTTAGTTCATCTCTGGATATATGTACAACTTGAGACCTAACAGTTACAAACAAACTCCCAGTGAGTTTGGGGAACTATGCCCTGCAGAAAGTTCACACACACACACACACACACACACACACACACACACACACACACACGCACGCGCGCACGCGCGCGCGCACACACACACACACATTCTTTAACTGAGGAACAACATAAAGAATAATGTACTAGCTAGTCTTATGTCAAATTTTCACAGGCTACTGTCGTCAGAGAGGAAGTAATCTCAATTGATCTGCTATAAAACATTTTCTTAATTTGTGATCAGTGGGAGAGGGCTGAGACTACTGTGGGTGGTGCTACCTCTGGGCTGGTGGTCTGGGTTGGGCCAGCTATGAGGAACAAGCCAGAAAGCAGCACCTTCCATGGTCTCTGCATCAGGACCTGACTCTAGGTTCCTGCTGTGTTTGAGTTCCTGTCCTGTATTCCTTTGATGATGAACAACAATATGGAAGTGTAAAACAAATAAACTCTTTGCTTGCCAGCTTGATTTTTGATCACGATGTTTTATCACAATAGAAACCTAAGACAACTAGTGACAGGTGAATGGCTGAGAATACATATTTTAATGAGATATCTAACCAGGGCTACATATAATTAATATAAATTAGTGACACCATATAGTGCATAATATACCAAAGTCAGAATATTGCAGAGATGTATGCATGTGTAGCAAAGTGAGGTTATAACATCTGGCTTTGAAGACTGTTGGGAGTGACTTTCTTCGTTGCTTGATGAGCTCTACTTTTTTTACAATCCAGACATGACTTGATGGTACTATTAACTGTTGATATTTTATAACATCTGCTTTAAAGAAATCAAGCTCATTGCAAGAGGATGAAAGAAAAATTAGAGTCCACTGTGGGCCCTTGTTCAATGAGATAGAAAAAGCCCTAAACTCAACAGAGGTGATCTTGTTGCCAGACCCATTCATGCGTGTTCTTCACATTCTCAAGCAAGCTATTAAGACACTGTGCATCCTAATTCTTTCAATTTTAAAATATGGAATGTGATAATCCTCCACAAAGCTCCTTTGAATGGTTTTCAAAGTGACACACACTATTGGTTTCCATGGATGTTGCTGGCTTCCATGCCTGCTGGGGAAGAATGCTGAATTAACCAGATTCTTCTTAACTTTTTTTTTTAAAAGATTCTTAGTTATGCATATTTGTGGGTATGTGCACGTAAGCTCAGTGACTATAGAGGTCAAAGGTGTTGGGAGTTCCTTGGAGCTGGAGTTACAGGTGGTTTTGAGTTGCCTGACATAGAAACTGAATTCCACTCCTCTGTAAAAGCCATAATCTCTCTTGACCACTGAGCCCTCCAGTGCCTGTCGTATTTTCTTGATTCTGAAACAGTCTCTTTATGTAGCCCTGGCTGTCCTGGAACTCCCTATATAGACCAGGCTGGCCTAGAATTCATAGATCTGCCTGCCTCTGAATGCTAGGATTAAAAGTATGTGTCACTGTGCCCAGCTTCATGATGTCTTAATACTTATTAATGTGCACATAGAATTTCTAGGTAGGACTTGAAGAAAGTGTATCTCCTAGAACCAGTATTTTATGTCATTATTTTCTGTCCTTTCCAGCAAGTTTCTGGAAATTTGATGAGGTGATAAGAAATGGCATCTTTGTTTTGTCTTCCCGTCTCAACCTCAAAAACACTCTTTTCTTTAGATCCAACTTTGCTTGGAACATTTAAAACTTGAACTGCAAAGCTGGCCAGGAGTTAGTGCTTTGCCCTTTGCTGTGTTCTGTAGATGTATCTCTGTGTTGTCCTTGCCACTCCTGAAGCCTTGGGTTTGTGCTGCGTCCCTGGTGTATGCACAGTCCTAGACAGACGTCTGCTTCCAGAACAGTGGTCTTGGTGGAAAGATACCTGCTGTAACACTTCCTTATCCCAAGTCTGTAGTGTAGGTTTAAAGATGATTGAGCAGTGATTTTTAGAAAAAGTCATGTATTGTTGCATCAAGGATGAACAATAAACACCACCACCACCACCACTACCACCACCACGATGACGACGACGACGACGACGACGATGACGACGACGACGACAACAATAACAGCAAACTGTTTTTGGTCTTTCTTTCACTTAGTATTTTCTCCTTGCATCTCAAATGAGTTGGGTTTCCATGTTTTACAAAGATGCCTGGAGGAAAGCTCTGCTCCAGCTGGTCCTGAGGGCAGGGTGCCTCTGCAGAAAGGTTAGCATCTCCTTTCTATAGGCAAAGGAAACACCCTTTTGGATTACGGCTTGGAGACAAGTGTGGTTTCCAGTTTGCATCAAGTCACTATGAGAGGACTCATTAGGAGAGTAGTGCTACCTGCAGGTCATTCCTACTTAGGATGCATGTTACTAGAGTCTGGTATTTAAGAAGTCTGGATGGTGAGAGCTAAGCTGCAGAATCTGAGGAAAGAGGCCAGAAACAGAGATGGAGAGTAGTGGTAGGTTATAAGTCAGGACCAAGCAAGTGTCTTCTGTGGGCCACAGCATGCTGGCATCTTCAGGCATGGGGCACTCCACTACCTTTGACTGATTATGGCTCTGTGATGGAGCAGCTGGGGGATAAGGCTTCTGATGGAGTACAGTGGTTGCAATGTTAAGCCCAGAAAATGAGAGCTGGAGACAATGATCTGTGGGTTTGTAGGAGAAAGCGACAGGAATTTTGAGTTGGGTATTTTTTTCTGTTTGAGTGTGCGAGTGTTTTGCTTACATGTATGCATGCATCCATGTACACCATGAACATTCTCCATGCTGGAGGTCAGAAGACATCAGATCCCCTGGAATTGGAGGTATGGATGGTGGTGATGGGACTTGAACCCTCTAAAAGAGCAACAAGTGATCTTAACTATGGACACACTTTGAAGTCCCTGACCCAAATAGTCCTTAGGATTCTGAGACTACTGTGTAAGCTAGGATGTCTCATGCTCTGAGCTCCTCTACTTTGCTTCATACTATCAGCATCAAATCATGACTGCAAATTGTTTCTTCACACTTGCAATATCCCCTATTCCACAGGGTCATTTCTCTTCAACCCAGGCTTCAGAACTACCGGATGTTACTAAGAAGTAGCTGACAGACTTCTCCAGAGCACAGATGATGTGGTTCTACTGCTTGGCTCCACATTTACTAGGAGGCAGCTTTTCCTCACAGATAAAATTCACTCTCTATGCCTTCACAATGAGATTGTGTTCAGGTGTGCACTATTAATGAACCAATCAACTTAACATTGCTACTCTAAGTAAACAGAATTGTTGGGATTCAGGCTCACTTCTAATTGCATTGGCTTTTAAGACATGGGGAAAAAAATTCTTGTCACTCAAGTTTTAGGGAAACATTTTATAATTTATATAAAAAAATTTCAATAAGAAACAATGCAAAATGACAAGAATATCCACCTTACAAGAGCCAAAACAATAAAATAAAACCAAAATTTTAAAAAAAGCCAAAGGAAAAAAAAAGACAAAAAAAAAATCATAACCCCAAACAATAAAAAACCTACACATAATGAATGTAAATTTTAATTATAAAACGAGAGTATGAACAGAGCATTTAAAATCTCAATCATTTGGCAACTCATCATATCATTGCAAGAAACAGATCCAATCTTAAGAAAACGTTATTTTATGAAAAACTTAAGTCAGACAGTTTGTTCATTATGGGAGTTAAATCATGTTTAAAAAAGAATCTGGCTATAAAACCAGCTTCTATCCTGACAGAACTGTATAAAACAACATGACATCCTGAAGCTGAACAGCCTGGAGCAATCTAATCTTCAAGAACTTCTCTTCTCGGAACAGACAGTATGAAGATGTTGGCCGAGGCTTGGGGCGAACAGAGGAAAAGAATGAACCCACAGCGGGTGGGTGCCACCTGCAGGAAGGCTGGGACTTTACCTGAACCAGGTAACTTACTAATGGGGCTAGGAAATAGAGCCACAGGGGCAAGGGGAATCAAAAGACAAAACAGTCCCGGCCATGGACGGAAGCAGCAGAGTCTGTTCTTCAGCTAACCTACTTTACTTGGACGCATGCGTGAATTTCTGTTTCCTGCCAGGCCATATGCAGATAGTTACAGGGCACTCGGAGTGCTAGAACTCTTCTACTAATGACTGCATAGCATTTAAAACCCTCTTTTTATTAAAAAAATTAATAAAATAAAATAAACAGATATATAGTAAAGTTCACAGATAAGATTTCTCTGTAAAATAAATAAAGTGTTCATTGATTAGCATCATACATTGAGTAAAATACAGCCTGTTTTTACATGTTTATATACTATACACAGATCCCCACGGGCAGCCTGGTGTCTGATGGGCTGGAAGGATTGCATTCTTGATGTGTCCCATTGGAAACCCTAATTCCCGCTGTTAAAATACACAACTACTTTGCTGTATACTTCGGATACAAAGTAAACTTATCTTCCTTTATCTGAAGTGAATGTACATAAAACCGTCCATGAACAATGGTTTATAAGCTGTGTAAAACATAAAGTGAGCAAGCGCGCACCTAGGAACTTACAGCACATGCAGATCCTTCTCTGGTTTTAAAATAAGAAAAAGCCCATGGGGCAAGGCTTGTCCATTTTCTCTCCACTGGGTGGTTATTCAGAAAGCTGGAGCCAGCATTACCGCTTCACCTTTTTCAGAGGGTTTTCGTCTACTTTCTGCTGGCCTCTTGTTCGAGCTCCAGGAGGGCTGACTTCTTCTCTCTTGCGCTTGACAGAAGGGGAGAGCTGTGCCTTTGATCTGTATTGAGCAAAAGTCAAGGCAATGAGGAGAGTTAAAATCAGTTGCTTTAAATAACTTGGGAGTTTTTAAAACAGTTCCCTGGAGGGAAAACCCCAGTCTTTAATACCAGAAGTGCTTGAACGTCAGGTTCTTCACCAGCAACAGAGCAGATAGTGCTCTGGAGGAGGCACACAGAGGCCTGCACTCTGTGCCAGACTCTCCCCCTCAAGTACTGACCTTGGCCTTATTAGCATCCTTTCCTACACCCCCTTTCTACTGATACACACAGAGCCCAGTGCAAACAGCTAGCACAAACACAGCAGGAGTGTAACTTAGCATCTGACACAGTCAAATTATGTTTCAGAGTAGTATCAGAGAAGCCAGCTTGCACAGAAGGAAAGGTTTAGAGGAGCATAGCAACTGATTCAACCATGTTACCATCCTCAAATATATACAGCTCTTGTTGGCTCTCTTCTGCTTCTAGGACAGTGGCTCTCAATCTTTCCAATGCTGAGACCCTTTAATACAGTTCCTCATGACTATAAAATTTGTTTCGTTGCTACTTCATAACTGTAATTTTGTTTTTGTCATGAATCATAATGTAAACACATGATATCCAGCATACCTGATACATGACCTTCAAAGGAACTGCAACCCAAAGGCTGAGAACCACTGTTCTAGGACAAAACAATCAGACCACAGTGTATATGTTTATACAACCAGCTCTCTCCTTTAAGTACTCTGTCTAAGCACTGCTATGTTCAAACAAAAATGTCATCCTTGTCCACGTTTTAACAAGTGATTTTCTTCCTTTTATTCCTTTTTGAGATAAAGTGTCATGTAGCTAGCCTAGGCAAGCCTTGACCTTCCTATGCAGCACATGACAAATTTGAACTTCTGATCTTCCTTCCACCTCCTGAGTGCTATTACATGCATAGACCATCATGTCCAGTTTATGCAGTGCCAGGGATTCAACCCAGGACTTCATGCCTTCTAGGTAAGCACTCTATCAACTGAGCCACATGACCAATTCTCTCTCTCTTTTTTTTCTAGTCATCCTATATGATCCATCTGACCATTTTTTTTTTCAGCTTCAGTTCAAATGCCCTCTTGTGAGAAGCCTTCTTGAAGAGCAAACAGCTTCCTCCCTAGGAACTACACAGTGCTTTAGACCTTTAACACTAAAATTTATTTGCTGTGCCTTTTAAGCCTGCAGATTACAGCCAATACTTTAAAGCAACATGGTAATAGAAGATGACAGAAAATGCCATGTCATCATACGTACTAAGTTTTACTAGCGAGTATTTTGTCTGTTATAGTAGTTTGAATCTGAGCAGCCGTTGTATTGTGAAACACATAACTGGGTTGCTATCAAAGGTTTGAAAGTCCTATACACATCCACTTCTGTCATTAGAAAAGACATTTTTCTGGACCATTGCAAAGATTAAATCTGTTATCTGGCTATACTTCTACTATCTGCTGGTCATATGGTAAAATGCATACAATGTTTTGTTGATGAATTAAAGAACTAGAAAATTAAAGCTTCAGGATAAAGAGAAATACAACCTTTTGGCTGCAAAGGCAAGCTTATTCTTTTGACAGTAAAAGCAAACACACTGAGCTGAATGGTGTTGTAGATGATATGGTTCTTATAGGGTACCTATGAGTGAGCTGAGAATGGTCAAGAGATGTTTGTTAGTAATTCATCCCAAGTTGTGTCATGGGCAGCCACTGGCCACACCGAACACTAATTCACTGGAAAGCTGCTGGGCAACAGGAGCCAGTGTTGTGCTGTGAGCTGTTCGCAGGAAGCAGAGTCTTGAGTCAGGCTCCTTCTCTTCTCTTGTGGGAGCCTGCCAGGCTGACCAGGCCAAGCCCTTTCCTACACCCAGAAGCCTGCTGGAAGTGCAGAGTCACAGGCACAACTCTTAAAGTCGCTATTGGCACCTCCACTATGAAATTCCTCTGCACATTCAATTCTGAGAAATATGTATCCACACTGTCCTGATAGAAAATGAGGATGACTATTTCATCTCTTCCAGTGAGGATGAAAGGAGAGGATTTCCTTCCTTCCTAAGACACATACATACCACAGTGTGCTATTAGGCTCAAACACTGTAAGAGTATGCATAAACAATCTTTAAATTTGTGGAATCATCTTTTATGCATGTTACCATAGACAAAGAGGAAGACAGTTCCCAACCTCAAGGAAGAAACTTGACAGCTGAGTGAGGGGAAAAGAACATGAGGCTACCTACACCACTGCCACCTGCCATCCCTAATTGTTTAGTGCTGACTGCAGATGCAATAAGAAGGAGATGAGAATGGGCTGCAGCACAGAGGAGGCCCTAAAGGAAAGGGCTTAAAGAAAGGAAGGATCTGACTCACCGAGGCAGGCAGAGAGCACCCACTGCCTTAGCACAGAAGAGGCAAAGAAGGAGGACCATGGGAAGCAGAGATGAACCAAGCTGTGGTGGAAGGTGCAAGCTGCAGGTGGCTGTTTGAAAGTGCTTTTGTTTTGTCACCTCTACAATAGTTTAAACCAGAAGTGACTCTAAACTGTGACATGCTTCACCACATTGTACAGACTGAACTATGCACTCAGATATGCAATCAGCTGGGAAGAAACATGCCTGACTTCAGTCTTTGTACATGAGAGTTGGCTAATAAGGCTCACAAGAGTCAAGGACAAGCCTGTGTGGCTGGGCCACGTGGCAAAGCCACTGAAGACACTTTTATTTTAAGCCTTCCTATTTCTGGAAACCCATGATCCCCCAAGACAGCTATTTGGTGAAACAGACATCCTTAAGAAAATAGGAAAATCATTACTTGGGAGTTAAACAACTTGAAGGGCAGGCAGGGACTTACCTTCCTAATGGGGGAGATTTACTAACTTTTTCGCTGGTAGATAACTTCTCTTTTGCTAACTTTTGGCGATTTCTAGGAGAAATTGTTTCTGGGATGCCAAGTTTGGATGTTGCACGTGTAGATGGCTTGCTATGATTCTTTCTGAAACACATTACAGAGACACTGGGCAATGGTAGCACTGGATTCTCTAGTCCAGGGGGCTACTAGAAAGGAAGAGATTTTGCACGGGCAAGGCAGCTATGGAGACTCACAGGATCAAAGGGGCTGGGTCTCTTGATCATTGCTAGTAAAGACCTTGGTGTCAGCCAGGACTAAACTCTACCTCAAAGAAACTGTCTTTGCTTTTCTGGTGAATACTTTACCACAATCAAGATGATGACTCTGAAAAATAGCAAATATACTGGCTGACAAGGATACCAAAGACCTCCTGAAAACAGAATAAGAGGCTAAGGTCACTGAAGGCATGACTCACAGCACTAAAGGTTCCAAGTAGTCAATTATACAAGACAGAAATTAGATTAAGGGAAAGCTGACTTTCCAGAGAAGAGGAAGAAAAAGGATTCATTCAGTATATGGTATGTAAGTAATTCAATTGGAAGCAATTCCAGTTTGGATGCATACTGAGTATCAGTATCTATAAGATCAGCAGAACAACCCTTCTGGATTTTTGGTCTACACCTGGTGTGGAACATTTGTTTAGGATATAGATTAGAGAGCAAACACTGATAAGATGTCAAGGAAGCTCAGGACAAGAAGGCCTGGAAACTGCCCTCAAATACTTAAGGGAAATATTATGAGGCCCCAAGAATAGAACTTCAAACGAGCAGAAGTCATTGGGAAGCTAGCATCTATAGTGCACCGGAAGAGAAGGCCAGGGAAGAAGAGGTTCATCTGCCCTTTTAGTATGCACAAGAACATGACCAATACAGAGGAGGTGTTGTGGTTCAGGCACCCAAGGTTGGCAATACAAGAGGATTATAAAGTGCACATCTGACCCAAGGACCTGGGAAACCATGAAGATACTAGAGCCCTGGGACCAACCAACCAATGCCGAGAAATTTAAACCAAACAGAAAAGAGTCTGTAGATAAATCAAACATTCCTAAAGATTTTCTACAACAATGGTAACTCAAATGACCACTAACCTATATATTAAATGACTTATTCTTTTAAAAATGCATTTTCTTTATCATAAATGATGCCATACATGTATATAATACATTTTGGCTATTAAGTTGAAAGGCAAGCCTGCTAGTGACTTTTAGATAAAAGTCTAATGAACTTTCTGTAGTTGAGTCCCACTACACTGAAGGAGTCCCAGGATTTTCAGCATAAGAGCTACAGAGGTGCACAAAGTCCTAGTGGTGCATTCATGCACTTTCACTCAGTGACTTTATTCCTATCACCTATTCCTCCTCTCTAATCCCTCTCTTCCAAAAGCCCAAACATCACACCATCTTAGCTTTAGTCATTAACTTTAAATTTAGTTATTAATTTTGCCTTTGGCATTTAAAATCTGACTCTTGAGAAATCAAACCATGACACCAGAGGCTAATAGTGTCTATGTCTGGAGGATTTAGAAATGGGTTTATAAACATGATACTATATTTCTATTATATTATAGTGACAGGTATTAATTATAATACTTTCAAAGCAAACATTTCAGTCCTTTTCGATTAATTTGGGAGAATGAAATTATAGAAGATTATGCCAAGATGTATCCACTGTATCCACAGTGTATGAATGACACTGAAAATGGAAAATACTGGTGAATACTAGGGAGACCTGTGCAGCACCACACACATCAGCTCTAAGTGTTCAGTGGAGAAGGGGCACTACTGGTGTTAATAGGTGCACCAACATGGAGGGTCTGGGGAGGACTCTGGTGGCTAAATATACAACCAGTCTCTATCCTTTAGAACACTGCCAAACCTCAAATACTTCATTTGATCTTACATACATTAACTTAGAAGCAGAGAACTCATGACTTCTTCAAACACATTTGACCACATATCCAGTTTTCCCCCGAAGGTTTGTACCTCTATGAGTGTTTGAGAACACATACTTTAGGGGAACATGTAAGTTCAGGCAGTTCATCAGGGTCAGCACAGGTGACGTCTGTGTGCGGGCCTCTGGGTTCCTTCATGGTCCTCAGCACATACTGTCTGAGACAACAGATGCTTAAAAATTGTCTGAAGAGAACTGACTAATTTCACCAAACATGCACTTAAGTCAGTCAAAGACTCTGAATAACTCCAACAACTGAGACAGAAAAACATTGTGAGTCAAGACAGTCAAGAACATGGAAAGAAAACAGCTTTGAGAGAGTCCCATGACACCAAGAGCTGCTTCCAGACAGAGCAGCTGCAGAAAGCCTCTGGAGGCTCCTGGTTGCGCCCATTACCTCTGTGCCTCTGATCTGGTAGCTGATCTTGTGGTGGCTCCCAAGGGCTCCTCCTCCTCCTCTTCTTCCTCTTCCTCATCAGACTCCTCATCTTTTTTGTCCTCAGATGTTTCAGAAACTGACTTCTGGCGCTTTCTTTCTGGCTCTGAGAATTCTGTTCAGACAGAAGGGTAACACCTGGACTATACAATTCCCAAAGTCACTTCCAAAGGACAGCCATGGAGTAGAACTTAGGATATTAGCAACTTGGAAGCAGAAGAAGTGGTTTTCCACTTCCTTTTGGTTTCAGTACTTGCAGTTCACAACTGTTTACCTTAATCTCAAACACATTTGGGATAGTTTACTTATGTAGTTCACAGCCAGCATTTGCAAAAAACTCACATGTGCTCAGAAAAGCATCTGGGATGTGCCATTTCTGGCAGGGATTAGAGCCATTTCACACACATTTATGCAACATTAATTCTAGCTGCACCCAGCTGGATTTTTCTTCATCCAAAAAAGATTGGTTAAAAGTGTGATTTTGAAATAAGACTGTAATTAACAATGTACAGATGTATGTGTTTATTGGTTTGTTTTTTTCCCTCTGTTTGTTTTGTACTATTTTTGTTTTTGTTTTAAATTGGCCTGTTGTTTCCTAAAGAGAGAGGAGGTGGGGGAAAGAATGTGCCAGCTTCATACCAGCATCATCTGATGAAGTCAATGAGCGTTTGGACTTTCTTCCTCTCCGATGCATACTCGCTGTTTTTTCTTCACTATCGTCCTAGAAACAGCAGCATTAAAGTTGAAAGGGTGGTTAGCTGAGCATTACTAACTTTATTTATAGAAGATATGTTTTGATAAAACAAAACAAAACAAAATAAAACAGCCCCCAAAACTAGCACTTACATTGCTTGTATTTTTTTCTTGTAGGTTGGCTGTTTCTTTATTGGACTCATCTTTATAAAAAACAAACCAGAAATTAAATTTCAACAGTAGGCCTAGCCTATTATCTGTCATCATTCCAATGTTAATGCACCTTTATATAATTCATTATTTAGGATTATTTCTCCAGATTTAGGAATATCAGAAACATCATAATAAAAGATCTTAGGTAGTTGACAGCATGTAAACATAGAACTTGGAGTTTGGAAGGTAGCTCAGTCAGTAAGATGCCTGCCTTGAAAGCACGAGGACCCTCTCTGAAAGTTCAGAACCCGAGAACACACTAGTAAGGTGACGGGAATGCCATGGATCATGGCCAGCCTGTCTAGCCCAATGGGTAACTCTAAGCTGATAGGAGATCCTGTCTTGAAGGAGGCAGATGGCACACATGAGGACAACACCTGAGATGCATGCATATAGAAGTACAGCATCCTGTCCTACTTTCACATATACATACTAAAAAGGCAGACATAAAATGCACTTATATTTCATATATACCTCACTGGCATGACCAGAAGGTAATACCATACAATATTTTTAGTGCATCTGCACCCTGAGAGCAAACTATCACAGGACAGTTATAGAACTTTCCACTTTATTATGTCAATATTGGAAAGGTTTTGGATTCTGAAGCATTTCAGGTTTTTGATTAGAGATGTTTCCTTTAAGTCTCAGTATTGCTTTATAAATATTTCAACATCAGTTAACAGTTTGAAATAATTGAGGTTGAGTAACTAGATTTTTATACTTTATTCAGTCACATAATTAATAAGCAGAGTAGTATTTGGACTTTTCACTCCAAATACACACACACCATGGAAACAACAAGAAAAAAAATACATTATAAGCCTGTTGATAGACTATGCTTTATTCTTTAAATATTTGTCTAATATATATGTTATAACTTTACGAGAATGTGTTATTGTAATGAAAATAAAGATTAGGTGGTATATTATTTGAATATAAAATGGGCAAGGACTCAACTCAAAAGTACTTTTTTGGGGGAGGGGTTCAAAGGCACTACAGTCAGAGATGAAGGCAGTAGTACAACTGTTTTTCTGAAGTTTCACTACACTAATGAATGTGAAAAAGGTTTATTCAGTAAGATCAAACTCTGCTCTAAGCTGGTCATCATTACCCAGAGTCAGAAAAAAAAGCAAAACTACCACATGATCACATAGATCAGAATCTTTAAAGTGAGTTCAATGTATAAAGATTTCTTATTTATTGTATGGATTTAACATACTATAATAAAATCAGGTTAAAAGCCATACCGAAGCAGAATCCTTCTTCCTCCCTTAACAAACAAAAATAAGCCCTCCAAAGCAAACAGAAGCCCCAACCTTAATTTACCAAGAGACAAGGAAAAAAATTCAGCACACCCAAAAGCTTACATAATTAGGTGTGTGAACACTGTGCTCAGGGTTATGGACCTGCTGCATCTTGATGGCCAGACTGCATGATTTCTCAAGCTAACTGTTACCTATTTACACAAACAGCTGTCATAGTCATCTCTTTCTTGCATATTGTCGATCCTTTAAACCCACTGATGATGCTTTTTTTCATTTAACAATCCTTAAGCTATGAGATTAAAATGTATAAGCTGTTAAAAATCTGGAAAAGACAGGCTAAATAATAAGTAATACTTCTATTAGCGTCCTATCCAGGGGCAACCATTATTAACATTTTGGAATGAGGACAAAATCCTTGAAATAATCCTATCTTTTACAGATGTCCGTCTGTAAGGTGTACAGCTTCTTTAACAAGTCATTACTCCTCTGAGCTCAGTAGGCGTTGCCATGAGCCTCAGCCTTCATGGGAACAGGGCTCCAAAGAGCTACTTGTTCTGTCTTGTCTCAGCATGTGTGCAGCAAACCACAGCTTGGACACTGGGCTACATTTATCTCCAGCCTTCACTATTTCCCTTTCTACTGCCTTGTCCTGCAATGATGGTGTCCCAGACTAAAATGCAGACTAATAAAAAAAGCATTAAGTATATATAACTTTCGTTTTAAACCAAAGTCAACTCATTTCATTGAGAAACAACAAAATTGTAAAATCTCCCCTAACAGCCAGGCTAGGTTCTCTGTTTAAGTAGGAAAAACACCTTACTTAGTAAACCACTCTTAAAAGTTCTTGCACACGAACTGAAACAACAGCCCCTCCTTAGACTACAGGCAGAAGGATGCTTGGAACATACCTGACTGGCTGGCTTTCAGTTTGCCACTAGGTGAAGATTGCTCTACCTAAGTTTAAATGAGCAAAAAATAAGAACAGTTTGTCATTATTATACAGTAAGACAACCAGTAAATTTAAAGGCCTTTATTACATCATCAGAATAATGGGGATCTATTTCCTGTGGCTACTCAAATAGAGCTAGCAAGTGTTGATGCTCATGCTTCTGACCCATCTCTGACACATGAGCCTTCCCCACCACCTTGGTGCATCTCTGGAGACTGAATGCCACTATGCTCAAAGTTGTCAGCTTTCCCTGAGGTCAGTCAGTCATTTCACATGGGGTTCCCCGCTTCTGCAGCCTTATAGTACTGTGAGAGAAGCACTCTGGTACTATAGTACTGTACTATTTCACAGCCAAGGAAGCAGTCTCGAAAGATTACATGAGTGGCCATGAGTCACAGGTCTGGGAGTACATGGCAAAGCTAATGTTTAAATCCAAAGTGATGGGTATGGCAAGATGGCTCAGCAGGTAAGAGCACTGACTGCTCTTCTGAAGGTCCTGAGTTCGGATCCCAACAACCACATGGTGGCTCACAACCATCCGTAATGAGATCTGATGCCCTCTTCTGGGGTGTTTTAAGACAGCTACAGTGTGTATTACACCGGAGTGAGCAGGGCTAGAGCGAGCAGGGCCAGAGCAAGCGGGGCCAGAGCAAGCAGGGGCCAGAGCGAGCAGGGCTGGAGCGAGTGGGGCCATCCTGAGTTCAATTCCCAGCAGCCACAAGATGGCTCACGGCCATCTGTATAGCTACAGTGTACTCATACACATAAAATAAATAAATAAATCTTAAAAAAGAATCCAAAGTGATGTTTTCTAAGCCACTGCTCATTGCCATCGAAGCACATGGAATGAAATCCTCATATAATGCTTTCACTGGGTATGTACTCCAGAGTCAAAGAACATTCAAAGAGATAAGGCAGTGGTACTGGGAAATGGCTGAGTTAATAACATGCCTCCTCCACAGACATGAGGGCCAAGTAAAAAGCTTGGTGTAGAAATGCACATTGTAACTGAGAGCTGGCAGGAGATGGGTGGATTCTACTGGTCAGCCAACCTATCTACATCATGAGTTACAGGTTAACTGAGAGACCCTGCCTCAAAAACTAAGGTGGAGAGTTATAAGGAAGACGCCTGATACTGGCCTCTGGCCTTCATGTGTGCATGTGCATGCAAACACATGCATTCACAACACATGTATGCTCCCACATGAACACGTGCACTACTACACCCACACAAATAGCAGTGATGGTTCCTCTGTACTAAAATTAGTGCACATTGAGTACAAACACAATTCAAGAGAAAATCATAAGGCACCAAAGGTCACCAGAAGCGTCCCTTGAAAAGTTTCCACTCAAAAATCACATAAAACAGTTCATTTCTTTCTGTATCTTAACCAAGGCTCTTTAATTTTAGACAACTACACTCCTAGGTTTGGATGGAACTGGCTTATGAACAGCTATCAGAACTGTCCATAAGAAAATACTACTAATTGAGGCATTATCTGAATGGCTAGTGCACACTTTAAGAAAGCCTTTTGAAGTATTTAAATAATACAAAGTAGTTTACAACACGAGCTGTTCACAGGCCAGGAATAAATATTTGAATAGTTCTTTTCCCATCTTTTACAATTACTTACAGTGGTAATGTCAGTCTCTGTTTTAGAGTCTTCTTCTA
Organism: Montemys delectorum; assembly: GCA_019843815.1. Lineage (NCBI taxonomy): Eukaryota > Metazoa > Chordata > Mammalia > Rodentia > Muridae > Montemys > Montemys delectorum. The sequence continues at coordinate 5,196 of JADRCD010138086.1, read as the reverse complement.
AAAAAATAAAGTAAAAATTTACTTAGAAGGTCAATTTAGAAAGTTCTTGTGTATAACTTCAAGATGTCCCTAATACCTACTTGATTTAAAGGCTGTTTCTGCAGGGTATTTGCGAGGTCTTCCTCTTCTCCTTTTAATAATTATTGGCTGATCATCCTAAGAGGAAAATGAAGGAAAAAAATCCCCATCAATAAAAAAATAATTTACCCTCCCTTGAATCAATTCAGTGTTTCCTTAATAGAGGAATGAAGCCCAGCGTAGGTGCAATGCAGGTGCAATCTTCTTACCGTATGTAGCCCCCTGCTTAGTGAGTACTGACAGTCCTATGAATTCAGAGTCCCACACGAGTGACAAATGCTTACTGAGTGTTGTCCCAGACAAGAACTATGTCTGGGGCTTGGTTTAAGCTACTTGTGGTCAAATGTTATCTCCCACAAAAAAGCTTCAGGAGGGCACAAGGAAAAAAAACTAGTGAATTTCTCACAAGAAACCAACCATTAAAGAGTTGGTAAACTAACAATGGCTGCTTTGGGATTTAGAGGTCTGTCTCAGGCCACTATCATTTTCTGAGGCAGAAGCTAACTGTCAACTTGAATGGGCTGGAAGCAGACATGGGTAGCATGGGGAAGTCACGACTGTGCCTCACCAAGCTAGGTCTCCTTGGGCCCTCCTGAAGCTGTTCTCATTTCCTTGTGCAGCGCTAAGCTGCAAGGCCAGGAACCTGACACGGCCCCTGGCAAAATGTTGGACTGACCCAATCTAACAATGACATAAATAGGTTTTACTAAGAGAACAAAATTAATCAGAATGACATTAATAAAGCATACTGTTTAAAATAGTGTCCTGCTGCATTAAAAACAGCCAAGAAAGTACTTATGAAAGAGGCACATGACAGATTTGGAAGTTATTTTGAAAGACTAAACATGAAAACCAGTTCTTACCTCCTGTGACTTGATGCTGCCGTCATCTTCATTTGGCTCAGTCTTTTCACCTGTACCCTCACTGCTGCTAAATTCATCTGAGGAAAAGGCAGAGCTCAGTGCCATGCTGGTGACCAGGTAAGCTTTCATCATGCTTCAGAGGATCAGCACAATTCCAGACACACATGCACACATGCACGCTTCATTTGCATATTTCCATAATTAAACCAATAAACCCAACTATAGTTAACTAAGAACATACTTTGAGAAGAGGATGAAACTTAAAAATAATCCCCAACTTTACAAATGTAAGCATCAGGCCCTGAGCTATCCAGAAGGAACAAATGGGCAACAGGATGCTCCACCAGCAGAGGAGCTTGGTGCAGGTGCGGTGTGTGAGGCGGCCTGAGCCCTGCAGCCTGAGCCCTGCATCCCCGGAGGGCTTTCACTCACCTCTGTCTTCCAGGCCAGTGCTGCTGTTTGTCTTTGAAGTAACTGAGGAGAATTCCTCCAGATCTCCAGAGTTCTCTTCCTGTAGAGAAGTTGAACAAGACCAGAGGCTTCATTTTCAAATTTAACTCTGCATCCACTCACACTTCCCTGAGTTTCTCTCAATAACAATTTCCTATTTGACACTTAGAATCCTATTTGACACATAGAATAGTTTGATAAATGTTTTTTAAAAATATAACCATTATTGCAGTTACTGGAACTGTTAAAAGAAGATAACAAAAACTGATGGCAGAAAAGCAGATTTAGATATAAAATACCAAAGTTAGGTTTAGTTTTATCTTCTTCCTACAAAATCTTTGTTGATTTAAGAGAAACTCCAAAGGAAGAACTACTATAAATTTCTTTATGGAGTGGTAGAGGAGAGGGGTATAGGGAAGGAGAAAGCGGGAATATGTCAAAAAGAACATCTGGGGATTTAGTTGAGCTAATTTAGAGTAGTAATCTCTAGCAGTTAAATTATTCACCAGTAGTTGAAAAAAGTTTTGAGTACAAAACTTCAAGTGAACCTTGAAAGCTATATTCACAACTAGGCAAGCAAGACATGCCCACATGTGTAATCCCTTTCTGATTAAAGTCCCACTCTGCTAAATGAAACTCATACTTGGAACTATTTGCTGGATCAAGAACTTTTGACTACAGCAAACCTAGTTTTTCCAGGTTTCATACTATTTCTGCTATATAGATACAGTATTAAATTGACTCCTAATGACTTAATGTTATACCCATAAATGCATTTCTTAAGCCTCATTTGAGTAGCTTCTATTTATAGTAGATACAGATTAACACAGAGGCCCACAATTGGCCAAGGTACAGAAAATAAAACACTGTTGACGGCTCAGCCCTAAAGGCTATCTATATCCCTCTTCCCCAGGGCTTAGAGATCACCACAGGGGCAGAAATACTGTGAGAGCCATGTGGAGGATGAATACAATAAAACTGTCCTTTGGACAGAGTAGGGAAGTGCATGTAGAAACTCACAGTGACTGTGACAGTAGACACAAACCCTATATTGCAAGCTAAGGCCAGATCAAATCCTAGCATGGAGAGGGAAGGTAGGTATGAAGTCCCAACCCTAACTGAGGAACCAACTATTGGCAACTGATAGCTGCCGGGTGAGGGAGAGTCAGCTTTCTTTAAATTGTTGCCCCTGGTAGGTCTAAGGCCATACATCCAAGAATATATGAGCAGAACAAATTGAACTTGATGGGCTAAAAAAAAATTGTTTCTGAGTGAGCAGGAAAGAGACTGGAATATATATATTAATATACATTTATAAACAGAAATATTTATATTTGTATATATTTCCAATGCACTTTTGAAAATATCTTTTGATTAGTCAATGACTGCTAAGTAATAGGAAATCCAGTTCTGGTGTTCTACTACACAGGAGCATAACTACAGATACTATTAAAAACTGGAAGACACAATGTTGAGTATTTTCTACTATAAAGAAACACTTGGGCTGGAGCAATGGCTCTGCGGTCAAGAGCACTGACTGCTCGTCCAGAGGTCATGAGTTCAAATCCAGAACCCATATGTTTACCATCTGTAATGAAATGTGATGCCCCCTTCTGGTGTGTCTGAAGATAGTTATAGTGCACTTACACATAATAAATAAATAAATCTTAAAAAAAAAAAAAAATGGGGCTGGCGAGATTCCAAAGGTCCTGAGTTCGCATCCCAGCAACCACATGGTGGCTCACAACCACCCGTAATGAGATCGGACTCCCTCTTCTGGTGCACCTGAAGATAGCGACAGTGAATTATGCCGGAGTGAGCAGGTGCCAGAGTGAATGGGGCTGGAGCGAGAGGGGCCAGCAGAGGTCCTGAGTTCAATTTCCAGCAGCCACACACATGATGGCTCACAGCCATCTGTACAGCTACAGTGTACTCATACACATAAAATAAATAAAAAATAAATAAAATCTTAAAAAAACTCAATAATATTTAGGTAAATAAATAAGCTTATTTTACTTATTTGTTTGTATCTATCCATACATCCATCTACCTATTTCTCCTATCTATCTATCTATCTATCTACCTACCTATCTATTACTTTACCCACATCTTACTGGCCCATTTTTTAGAAACTTAAATAAGCATCGAACAAAGCAAACACATCTGCATCATACTACATCTCAGTCTTTCCATACATTTGTGGTTTATGGGCTACTATGAGGCAGATTCTTCCTGCCTAGTAACGATTATGACAAGAAGTTTGTGTTTCTCCAAGCAATAGCAGTGTGAGCTCAGGTAATTTTCATTTGTGTGTGATTACACATTGAATGTTCTCTTTGTAGGAGTCCTAAGGTATCCAGCTTGGAAAGTTGCTGCATTTAACATTAGGCTAATAGAGTCTGCAAGTTCACTTGACTGATTATCTGTACAATCTAATCACATGATGCTGAAACCCACGGGTCATTCCCGAGTCCCTTCACCTGTGGAACACCCAGCTTTCCCTCGGGACCTTGAAAGCACCATATGACCAGTACCAAGCCATGGAATTACAGCCCATGACTGACAATGGAGCTCTCTATGACTGCAGACACCAGGACTACTTTCTATATTAAATATTCACAGAGAATCTTAGAACAGCTTTAAATAAAAAATGGAATTAAAACGCAGTGGCACTTTATAAATATTCTAGTGGCTTTTTATGCTTTTGGTCTTGAGTGTAGGGGTTTAGAATATGGAAGGTCTGCCCACCTGAGAAAGCCTACCAGCTGTCTGTAGAGCAAGCTATTTACTTCGTCCTCATTAATACTCAGGATCATGTATAGAGTGATTTCCAACCTAGACTCTCTTCATGTGCCAGATGGTGGGAAGACAGATACAAGCCTTTGTTAGCTGGTGTTTGCTCAGGCTCATGGATGATGCTGCCGCCCAGTCCTCATGTTTGGGACAGAATGTCTTTCCAGTTAGGGGATGATTATTTCAGAACAAGCACTAGGTCCCTCAAGAATTTTAACAGCTCCTCATGACAAGTGTGAACTCATTTTTATTCTCTGTTTTCCACTTTTCCAGTGCCTGGGGTTTTTCCAAATCCAATTTTTATCTTTTTTTAGTTTTGCTATGCCAATTTGACAATGACTTTATTGCTTCTAAAAGTGATACATCCTTACTTCATGAACTGTCTTAGGAATGGTAAAATCACCCCTGACCGAGTCTACACATCACTTTTACTGTAAAATGGGATATTAAATAGCTTGTGAACATAGCTTCTGTGTAGGAAAACACTGAAAATACAGAAAATATTACCTATGGATGCTTTCTTATGTTAAAGGACTGAAGATGGAACTCAGGATTCTACGGACATACTCTAACCAAATGCTCTATCTCTGAGCTATTAGATTTAAATAAATTAATTATTTAATTGAGGGGAAATAAAAGTTCCTTCAAATTGCTTCTCTCTTCATTTAGAGTATTTATTATCTTATGATCCTAGTTGTGAACAGGGCAATGAGGAATGAGTTAAAAGCCTATTTCTTTCCTAGGTACAACTAAACTGAAATTCATGGTAGTTTGCTACTTTTCTTTCTTTAGTTATTAAAAGTCTTTTCTTTTTATTTAGTTCACCAGTCCTTAAGGACACAAGGAAAACTGCTTTAGCCAGCTTTTATATTTGCATAGAACTAGGTAGAGAAAAATAACATGGACAAGAGAGACAGAGAAAATAAAGAGTAGCCAGTCTCAGAAATGGCTCAGAGAACACGCACGAAGTGCACAGCAGGAAGTGTGCACATCTGGGACCACCAGGAAGGGG
>JADRCD010138080.1:0-35516 GCA_019843815.1 Montemys delectorum | reverse complement strand
ACACACACACACACACACACACACACACACACACCGCCCTGGCCCCATGAACACAGGAAAACTTTGCAATAATTCAGTGGAAGAGGAAATTCTATTTCTCAAATTACCCTAGGTCCTATTTTCCAGCTTAGCATATTGCAAATTGGAGGCCTGGGCACCAAAATTCTAGCTACAGGTGTCCAGGCCCCGCTCCACACAATTGTTTCCATTGGTCTTCACCTCGCCAGTCACGCTGCACTCATGAGCATTTAGTTAAGGTCTGATATCCCCATCAATGTGCATTTATAATTTTAAATTTCTATTATTTTGCATATATATGCGGGTATATATCTCTACAGGTCAGAGGGCTAACTCTGGAGTTTACATTCTTGTCACCTGGGCCCCAGGCTGTTAGGCTTGGCTACAATCTCCTTTATCCGGAACCTGCTTTGCAGCCTCTCATCATTACTGCTTCTATACTTGAGCAAGCAGGGTGACAATGTTAGTTTTCTGAGGTAGACTAGAAATCCTCCTATTTAAACATCAACACCCAGAAATACCCTCCTTCGAGCAGGTTCTTTGTGCACCCAAGACATTTGTTCCACTAACCCAACCCCCCAGTCTCTTGTTAATTCACTAACTCCCAAGGTTATGCATAATTATTCCAAGCTGGAGAGTCTTGAGTTGTTTCCATTGCTCTTCATTGATGTAAGGGGAACAGCCATCAGGCCAGTCACCCTGCACTCAGAATCTGGACTGCACCACCATCTTTAGTAACATTGAGCTGGAGGTCAGCCAGGGCTACATAAGACCCCGTTTCAAAAATGAATAGGCAGGTAAAAGAGCTCAGTAAACTTGCCTTCTAGCCGGATGACCTGTGGATGACCCACACAGTGGAGGAAGAGTCCTTAGTCCTTGTGACCCCCATAGGTGGCACGTCTACCTGTGCAGGTGCACATATACAAGCACGTACACACAGGAATGAACTCCAATGTCTACCAGTCCTGTTATTCTCAGTCCCTGGGAGCAATCGTTTTCTATCCTTCAGGATGTCGGTACCATTCTGTGCATGGGAACAGAATCTCGTGTGGTCATTTCCACCACATTTTCAAGAGCAGGTGATCCATGTGAAGGACAGGTAGATTTTTTAACTTATAGAGTGGCTCTAAGGACTCTTCTGTCTACACAGTGGGATAGACACTTGCCTTGAGCTGGAGAGATGGCATAATAGTGCATAGTAGTTAAGATTATGTACTGCTCTTCCAGAGGGCCTGAGTTCAAATCCCAGCACCTATGTCAAGTGGCACACAACCACCTCCAGTTCCAATTCCAGAGGATCCAACACCTGTGACTTTTAGAGGCATCCACTCACATTCATGATTTTCTAAAATAATTTTTATTTATTTATTTATTTTTGGTTTTTCAAGGCAGGGTTTCTCTGTGTAGCCCTGGCTGTCCTGGAACTCACTCTGTAGACCAGGCTGGCCTCGAACTCAGAAATCCGCCTGCCTCTGCCTCTCAAGTGCTGGGATTATAGGCGTGTGCCGCCACCGCCCGGCTCTAAAATAAATTTCTAATCATAAATTTTCTAATATCTTTGATATGGCGGCCCATGCTCTTAGTTATAGCAGTGGGGAGAAAAAGGAAGGCAGAGCTCTGATTTCCAGGTCAGCCTGGGATATTTTGTGCTGAGAATATAACCATACCCCAGTGTATTTGGATTGTTTTGTTTTGTTTTGAGGCAAGGTTCTTCTTAACAGACCTGGCTATCCTGGAACTCACTTTGTAGACCAGGCTAGCTTCATGAACTCAAGAGATCCACCTGCTTCTGCCTCTCAAGTGCTGGAATTAGAAGCTTGTACCCCCCCACCCCCCCACCCCCCCCACCCCCGTGTCCATTGAGTTTTGTTTCTGAGACAGGGTGTCACTGTGTATCTCAGGCTAACCTTGAAGTCAAGAGCTTACTGTCTCAGCCACCGAATACAAGCTAACAGGTATATCCCATTCACTCAGCTATGCCCCTCAGTGTTTTTTAAAAAGTAACCCCAGTAATTGGTGAGAGGGCTCCATGATATGCGTAAAAGCACTTTTAGCCAAGCATGAAAACAGATGTTCCAGCCTCAGGACCCATCCACCCACATGATTTAAATTAACTTCTAAATCCCAGCACTTGGGAGGCAGAGACAGGAGGAATCCCGAGTTCAAGGCCAGCATGGTCTACAGAGTGAGTTCCAGAACAGCCAGGGCTACACAGAGAAACCCTGTCTCGAAAAACCAACCAACCAAACAAACAAACAAAAATCCTAATTTCTAAAAAGTTACATTCACTTTTTTTTTTTCCGAGACAGGGTTTCTCTGTGTAGCCCAGGCTGTCCTGGAACTCACTCTGTAGACCAGGCTGGCCTCGAACTCAGAAATCCGCCTGCCTCTGCCTCCCAAGTGCTGGGATTAAAGGTGTGCGCCACCACTGCCCGGCCACATTCACTTTTTAAAATGTTTAGACGTCTATGGGTATTTTTGTGTCTTGTGTGCAGTACCTGCAGAGGCCAGAAGATGGCATCAAATGCTCAGACACCGGGGTTACAGGTAGTTGTGAGTCAACACATGAGTGGTAAGAATCAAACACAGATCTTTTGCTAGAGCAGCTGGTGCTCTGAACTGTCCAACTTCCCACAAATGTAAAAAAAATTTAAAGCAGTCTCATCCTTGCCTTGAGAACAGCAGGTAACTCCCCAGAGCTCATTCTGAGCAAAGCTAGTCTCTGTGAGCCACATAGCACAACTTTATCCTATAGGTGGGGAGCATGCCCCTGCTCACCCTCCACAAGGACCCTCGTCCCCTCTCCAACTACAGACGGCCAAGGCCCTGGTCAACCCTCGCACTTGCAGGTACCAGAGGCCCTGGTCAACCCTCGCACTTGCAGGTACCAGAGGCCCTGGTCAACCCTCGCACTTGTAGGTACCAGGAATCCTGGTCTCACCTCAGTGCTTGCTGCCTTTTCATACACATCTTCAACATCGAGCTTTCTATAACCTGTGCTGCTGTCTGTGTGATTGTAGAATCTTCCACAATATTCTAGAAAAGGGGCCTTCTATAACCTGTGCTGCTGTCTGCGATTGTACAACCCCCCACAATATTCTAGAAAAGGGGCCAGCAAAATACTAGTCAAAGGCTTAGATGCTAAAGTGTGCTCTGCTTTCAGGTTTGTAGTTTCTGTCCCACACACTGGATGGTGCTGACGGCAGCAACAGCTAATGTGTGAGTGAACAGCTGTCTATATAACTTTATAAAACCAGTGGAGGGCCAGCTGTGCCTTTCTGCTCATTCACCCATGAGCCTAGTCTTTTAGTACAGGTTTTATGACAGTGCTACAAAGCAGTTCAAATACAAACAAGCAAACAAATATTCAAATACATCTGCAGAGAAAAAAATTTATTGAGATCTAAAATCTGAAAAAAAATATGGAACTTTAGAATACATCCACACAGAATTTTATTTTCTTGCAATATGTTAACAATCTAACAAGGAAAAAAAAAAAAAAAAACACAAAACAAAACACAACCCTTAGAACTGTGCTATCCAGTCTGCCTGCAGTAAACGGTTGTTTCCAGGAGATACACCTGCACTTTGGTAAAGTTACAAAAGAAACAAAAACCAACCAAGGAAAACACTTCCTCAGTATAGGCTGTAAATACAAAAGAAATTCATTGAGGAAACTATCTCACTTAAAAAAAATAAAAATGAAAATCATAATACAGAAACCCTCGGAATTCTCAGTTGCTGAGTTAAAAACAAGATGGAAGTGCTAACACACCTATGTCAGCCTGCCACGACACTCAGCCCGTGTGCGCGCCAGGCTTCCAAGGTGGTGAGGGCAGTGAAGGGCAGTGAAGAAGTGGCAAGCCTTGGCACAGGCAGCTTCAGCTCAGCTGCTTGGTCCCCTGGCCTGAGGCCGCAGCCAAGTTCCTCTGCAGTTGTGTCACCCAATAGAGGCCAGGACTGAGGGTGGCCCATAGCCCTGTCCAGGTCTCCTATGAAGGCCTGAGGGGTGGCTGCAGGGGCCACCCCTGGAATGAAGCACACAGATAGCTGCCAGGAAGATGTGTCTGAGCTTTTCAAATATAGTTGCAGATGGTTCTAGGCAGCTGGTGTGGGGAGAGAACTCCTGCCAACACGACAATGAGGTCTAGTATGGGACTCAACTGTTTCTAAACCCATCTCGAAAAAAAGAATGGAGAATAAATTGCAGGCTTTGTTACTGAAAGAGAGAAAGAGAGAAAGGAAGGTAGGGAGAAAGAAAAAGAAGAATAAAAAACAGGAAGTCCAACTGGTAGCCAGAATATGGGATTCCTATAGGTGCCTGGTTAACTGGTGACCAGAGCAGAAGAGTCTCCAGGGACAGACATGGAAGGACAACAACTTCAAACTACACCCACTATGAACTTGGAACCATGGGCCGTCTGCCTGGGTCTCAGCATCACCGGCCACTGCCATAGCCAGGGAAGAGCTGGTTGAGAATGGTCTGCAAGGGCTGGTTCACCCGGGTTGGGGAGCTATGGTCCAGCTCGTAGCGACAGGCTGGGCAGCTGAACACCTGGGCCCGGAAGGACCTGTCCAGACAGTCCTGTGTGAGACATAGGCAAGGTGAGGGACAGCTCAAAGTAGCCACAGGACTCCCTCCCCTCAGGCACACACTCACCCCCCTCTGGCAACATCCCAAAGGGTGTTGGGGTCTGGGATCTCTATCTATACAGGATACAGCCAAGGCAACGGTCAAGAAACCACAAAAGTGCAAAGGGTGGGTTCAAGCCGCGCTCCCACCTGCCTCCTTACCTTACACACGTTGTGCTGACACACAGTGGTGACCGGCCGGAACACCAGCTCCTGGCAGCAGATGCACTGGAATGCCTCTTTCACCTTGCTCAGAAAGATCTGGTACTGCAAGGCAAGTGTGAGAGGGCCCACTTCTATCACTCTCACCCCAGCCACAAGACAAAGAGTCTCCCACACACATGTGACCCCAGCAGAGACTAAGGCCACGGCAGTGTAAGGCAGACACAGAGGCGAGAAGAGGGCTGAACCTCTTCAAGCCCCTCAGTACTGAGGCACACGTAGAGTCTGAACTGACCATCAAGACTCACAGTCCATAACAAGTACAGGCTTTATTCAGTCTGACCCCGAATGAGTCCCAGAAGCTGGCTTCCCCAATACAGCAGCAGCCATCACGTGACACGGTCAGGGTCACAGCCTTGCTAAAGGCAGCTACACCCTGCTCTAACAGGTCGTCATTAACACACATACATAGCAGTTACAAGATACAGGAATCTCACTCCAGGACACACTTAAGTCAAGCACAGCAGGGGTGAAGGGACACTCCAGAGCAACAATGGCACAAGAAATAGGTGCAGCAGCCTGGAGTGTTGGTTTGAATACGCTTGGCCCTGGGAGTGGCCCTGTTAGGAAAGGTAGCCTTTTTGGAGTAGGTGTATGACTGTGTAGGCATGGGTTTTAAGACCCTCACCCTAGCTGCCTGGAAGCCAAATACTGTACCAGCTGCCTCCTGAAGATATGGAACTCTCTGTTCACAGCAGTCAAACCCTAAGACATCATATGAGCCCGATGGATGGATGGATGGACCGCCACTGGAGAAGGCAGTGTATGCAAATAGGACGCAAACATGAAAAAAGATATTCTGATATCCGCTCCAGCACAGGTGAGCCTCGCTTGGTGCAGTGAGCCAGCATAGAAAAGCAAAGCTGCAGTTCCCACCCACTCCCAGGAGGCCCTTGGAGTCAGAGCCACTGAGGAAGAGGAATACTGGGGTTAATGTGGAAAACAAACAGCTCTGGTGCGGAGTCATATGCAGACACCGGAGTGCTGCAGCAGGACATAGACTCCAACCCGGCTTGCCCAGGAACAATGGGACCCCAATGGCTCACCGGCCCATCCTGAAGTGAACTTAGCACATCGTCCCACAGCTTGGCATTGCCCTTGTCCTCTTTGATGAGGTTGGCCTGCTGCACGGGTAGTGTGTAGGGCTCCAGCTTGCTCTTCTTAGAGACACGGGGGCTGGAGGTGGCTGGGCCTGTGGGGAGCCATTAGGAGAACAAGGCCGGTGAGGAGTGCAGCAGTGCTGGTGAGCACATCACACGTGTGGAGATGTACAAGGTAACAGGAAGTCCCAACGGGTGGGCACCCACCTGTGGACTTCCGCTTGCTTTTGCCTGTCTTGGAAGATGAGGGTCCCTGCTCCAAGGCCTTGGCTGGGCGCTTCCTGTTCTTCTCCTTGTTAGCCAAGGCCTCCAAGTAGCCTTCAGGGTACTGAACAGGGAGGGGTGGGAGGCAGAGTCAAGACTCAGCCCATCCTACAGTCACAGTGCCATCACTCAACAAGCTCTTGGGCACCTGAGGGGATTCACTGTCCAAGCATGGAGGCCAAGTATGGCAGCAAAGAGACTAGCACTGGGGGTCAACAGTCCTTTAAGGCCAGCCTGGACTATGTGGGAAGATTCCTACCCAAAACTAAATAAAGCCAGGACTGGCAGCACACTCCCGTCACCCTTCACTAGAGGTAAAGAGAGGGTCAAGAGTTCAAAGGTCATTCTGAGCTACATCGCAACCTTAAGGCTAGCTGGTGGCTCACAGAGCCAGGTATGGTGACCTGCGAGACTGCAGCAAGAGGACTGTTAGGAGTTACAGGCCAGCCTGAGTGACAGAATGGGACCTTTAAAAACCACAAAAACCAAACCAAACCAAACCCAACCCTAGTCTTACCAGTCCTACCACTGACCCTCTCCTAGCCCCCAATCCTGCTTCCTTGCACACACATGTACATACCCACACCCACACATTTCTGTACATCCTGCTATACACACTCAGTGCAGCCCACAAACTGAGGATGTACCAGCATGCCCTTTAGGCCACTAAGGTTCCTTAAACGTCCCCAATACGATCAAAGTGTGACTGATGTTCTGGCTGCAGAGAGGTGAGGTGGCTGTGCTCTTGGGGACTTGCTACGCGGAGCTGCCCATGCCCACTGCCTGTTTCCATCAGTTCTGGTAGCTTCTTTCTGCTGGTGCTTTCCTTAGGTCTCATCCTGTCAGAGCTCAGAGGCAATAGTGGCCACAGGCCAGCTCATCAGATCTGTTACCTGCATATCCAGATCTACCTGTGACCTCTACATTCTTGGATTTATTTTTTTCAATATATTGGTGTGTTACCTACATGAATGTCTGTATACCATGTGTGTGCAGTGCCTGAAAAGGCTGTCAGGTCTCAAAACATTGTGAGCTGCCATGCCGTGCCACGTGGGTGTCGGGAACCGAACTAAGGTCCTCCGTAGAAGTAGCCAGTACTCTTAACTACTAAGCCATCACTCTCCCCAGACTTATGAATTTCTTTAAGACAGGATCTTGTGCAGTCCAGGCTGGCCTCTAACTTCACTATGGAGGCTGGCCTTAAGCCCCTGATCCTGCCTGATTTATTGGTGCTACAGATAAAACACAGGCTTCACAAAGGGGAATGCGCTACTCAAAGCCACAGGCCTAAGCCCATTTTTTTTTTTTTTTTTTTTGCCAAAAGGGTCTAGCTATGTAGCCCAGGCTGGCTTTGAACTCACAACTCTCCTGCCTCAGTCTTCTGAGGGCCAGGGTCACAACTGCTGACCTGGCAGTTGGTTTGGAGGAGACAGAAACCCTGGACACTGAAGGCAGAGCAAGAGCCCTCAATCCCAGCTCCCACCATGATGGACAGCAAGCTCCAAAGAAGAGGGAGTTGGAAATGCCTTGACCCCTGGCCTTCAAAGACACACCTGCATAGTGAGTCCCAGCTGCCGGGTACGATCCTTGCCCTCCCGGGTCCAGGGCTCGGGCTCTGTGTCATCTCGTCGAAGGAGATAGCGCCATACAAGGAAGCCAGATTTCCCTTTCTCTGGCCAATACTTGACAACCTGTGGACAGGACAGTGTGGCCGGTGCACTGTGGTGGGGAATCTCAGGGCACACGGGCACGAGGACACGGGCAGGTGCCCACTGCACTTACCTTGTAGATACCATCGTAGCGGTTGCCCTCTGCGGGTGCGTACTTGCTATGTTTCCCACCCTTCATGTTTCGGACCACGCGCACTGGCTTCCCCTGGCGCCAGTCTTCAGCCTCCGCACCTTCCTCATTGATTGGGGAATGGCAATTGAGCGCCAAAGCCCTTTGGGGAGACAGGACACGCATGAGAAATTACAACATGTCTCCCGAAGAAAGGCACACCCTGGCATTCATAGATCCATGGAGATCACATCATCAACAAGACACCAAGACAAGATTCCTAACATAGCCAGAACCTGCCGGGGGCTACTGTGTTATTTAAATGACCCCAAAAGGGGCTGCAGAGGTTGGTCAGTGGTTAGAGCAGTGCTTGCTTCCCAAAGGACCCAGTTCAATTCCCAGCACCTACATGGTAGCTCACAACTGTCTGACTCTAGGTCCAGGAGATCCAGCACCCTCTCTCCGGCCGGCACCGGCCTCTGTGGACACTGCCCCAGAAGCCGCGTTACAATAACTATGTGCAGAGCTGTACCCTGGCTGTTGCAGACCAGAGCATGGGGCCTCTGCCCAGAACCTCTCCCCAGACTGAGATGCAAGTGCTACCCATGGCTGGGATTGTAGCCACGAGACGCAGATCCACCATGAGAGAAACAGAAGAGATATAAACATGGCATACAGCCAGGAAGGGATTTCCTGGCAACGTCCTCCTCTGGAGAAAGCGGGCACAAGGCTAGGCAGGCCTCTTCCCAGGGTTAGACAACACTGACTATGGAGACATGACTTGGGGAAAATTCCTGGGGCTGGGAGCACAGCTGAGTGGATAGCACTGGCCTAGCATTCATAAAGCTATAGGGCTGGACAGATGGCTCAGCAGTTAGAGCACCAGCTGCCCTGGCAGAGGACCCAGGTTCAATTTCCAGCACCCACACAGGAACTATCTGTAACTCCAGCTTAACGGGATCTGATGCCATCTCGTGGCCTGATATTGAACACAAGTGGTATTCAGACCTCTAGACAAAACACCCATACATACAAAATAAAGGATCTCTAAAGTCCAAGCCACTCTGATACGCACAGTGAGACTGTCTCAAAGCTCCAACTTAGCTCTTTGGGCAAGAGTCAATAAGTAACCTATGTCCCCTCACCCTCTGCCACACAGGAGCACAGGGGCCACGCTTTCAACACACCTATTGTTATTAGTGAGCTTCTGGTCAGAGGATTGTCCTGCTGTACGCTTGTTGCCAGAGAGGTCTCGGCCACCACTCCCTGTGTATGTGAAGAAATTGCCATTGTCCTGCAATGGAGAAGAATGGCTATATGAGCTCTCAGCATAAGGGCGAGTAAGCCTTGCGAAATTAGGTGAGCACAAGAGTATGAACTCTGAGGAGGCAGTGAGAAACTAGGAGGCGAGCTCAAAGCACAGGGAGACTGAGGGAGCAGTGGAATATGGACACCCAGAGGAGCCATGCAGCTACCCTGTGCCCCCTTAACAGACAAACCAAGTGCCGCTCTTTGAAATGGCAGAGTTCTGTTCTAACATGGAGGGAACTGGAAGGCACACTGCTCGGTGACACGAGCCAGACTCAGGAACACACAGCAGGGGTCCCAAGCCCTGGAGTCCCCAGTTGTCAGATCCACAGAGAGGGAGGACAGTGTATGTCAGGAAGTGCTGAGACGAAAGAAGTTCAGCGCCTGATACGACAGAAGAGCCTCAGCACAGGGAAGACACAAGGTCTAGAGGTGGATGTAGAGACAGTGGCACCTGGCATGTCTTGCTACTGAACCTAGGATGCCCCCTTTGCTGAGAAGGGAGGGTCGAACCACCCCAACCATGGGTGCAGAATGTCTGCCCACCCTGTGATTTCCTGCCTTCCCTTCTAATTAAGCAGCCATCACACCTCCACAGGCCAGCATCTGCCACGCCCCCCTCCCACACTCAGCTGCAGCACCCTCACAGCCGTTTTTTCTTTCCTTATAAATCAAGGCCTATTTTTATGCTTTAGGTAACACCTCGTCCCATCTTTCTCTGGGAAATGAACCACAAGTGTCTGAGGACACCATTCAGTCTGGCAGGAGTGACTGCACCTCTGGCCAGTGCTGAGGGTGGGTGGCCGTGTGCAGAGCGGGCAGAATGACACAGAATCCTGACAGGCTCCCCAGAGCCAGCCTCGACTCCTGATCCATCCAGCAGTCATGGCGGGAACCATGGGAGAGGCAAGTGTTGGTGAAGAGGCGCGCAGTGCTCACCACGTCGTCCTCATAGCCGCCAGCCAGCACTAATGAGTAGGCACCGTCATTGCTCCGGCCATGGATGCCTGCCACATGAGGCCGATGCACACCGGACTCAC
Source organism: Montemys delectorum (assembly GCA_019843815.1). Taxonomy (NCBI): domain Eukaryota; kingdom Metazoa; phylum Chordata; class Mammalia; order Rodentia; family Muridae; genus Montemys; species Montemys delectorum. The sequence goes on along the minus strand of JADRCD010138080.1, from coordinate 25,153 downwards.
TGACCTGTGAACATCACCGAGATTCCCATCCATTTCCAGGGACTATGACTCTCTACACACCCCAGAATAAGTCCCTAACAAGAGCACACTAGCCCAATGGCTGAGTTCAGCCACCATCAAAGAGCTAGCTGTGACAAGGGTCTAGGGTCATGCTGCAACCTGGTACCCTTCTCCAAGCAGGCACCCACTTGAACCCCACGCAGCAATCCTTCCCTGCCCCAGCCACATTTGGGACACAAACTCAGGAGAGATGTCTGGAGCCCTGTACGAGCAGCGTACCTGGACTCTGAAGCGCCACATGGTGCCCACAGGGACACCAGGGATGGGCCCGAAGTGGTTGGCGGGCACAATGGTACACTCTCTGGTACGGCCCACACATGCCATGCCCTGCCATGGAAAGGGCTACGTGAGCAATGGGGAGTGGGGAACAGGGACAGGACAGGGACAAGAAGGGCTGTGTGTGCCTCACCTTGCCCCAGTCCCGCCGGGAGGAGGAAGTGGCTGACGCCATCTTTGCCTTCTTCTTGCTTTTCTTTAGCTTCTCCCCTGCTTGCACCACCTCGCTGGAGTCGGTGCGACAGCTGGGGCAGTACCTAGGGGGACAAGAGTGCCACCTGCATGTGGCCTGGTGCCCAAGGGGAAGATGGACATTGTCCTTTCCCAGACACTACAGACATGCCAGAGAGAGGAGCCACTCAACCCACACAGCAGTTCAGAACCCAGGTCATGAGAGCTTACTTAATCAAATCAGAAACGTGGGTCCCTGGGCAGCTATGGATGTGCTCTCCATCCACGTGCAGCCACGAGCACTGGGGAAGCACATGGTTAAACTCCAGCTGGACGCCCTACTGTCACACAATGTCCATAGGACATGAGTTCTCTTAGCTTTCTGCTAAGAGCCCTGTCTGCAGAAGGCTAGTGAGAGGGCTCAGCAGGTAGCAGCTTGCCACCAAGCCTGAGGACGTGAGTTCAATCACAGGACCTACATGGTACACAGAAGTAACTACCAAAGCTGGCCACACACCCAACAGAAAACAAAACAAAACAAAAAAGCTTTTGTTAAGAACACCAGAGGCCAGGCAGTGGTAGTACTTTTTTTTTTTTTTCCCCCGAGACAGGGTTTCTCTGTGTAGCCCTGGCTGTCCTGGAACTCACTCTGTAGACCAGGCTGGCCTCGAACTCAGAAATCTGCCTGCCTCTGCCTCCCAAGTGCTGGGATTAAAGGCGTGCGCCACCCCCGGCCCATTGGTAGTACATACAGATCTTTAATCCCAGCACTTGCATCACTGGGATCACACCTGTTATTCCAGCTCTAGGAGTACGCGACATCTTGGACCTTTGTGGGTACCCTACTCGCTTGCACACGCATTAAATATAATTTAAAAATAAAAGCAAATTTTAGGGCTAGAGAAGTGGCTTAGCAGTTAAGAGCACTGGCTGTTATTCCAGAGGACCAGGGTTCAACTCCCAGCACCCATATGGTAGCTCAAAAGTTCCAAAGGATCTGACACCTTCATACAGGCAAAATACCAATGCACATGAAATAAAAATTAAAACTAATAAAATTTTTAAAAGTCAAACAAAAAAGGCTGGGCCATGGTGGCACATGCCTTTATTCTTAGCTGGGGAGGCTGACAGGTAGGTCTCTTGTGAGTTCCAGGACAGCCAGGGCTACACAGAGAAACCCTGTCTCGGAAAAAAAACAAACAAAAAAAAACAAAACAAAAAAAACAAAAAACCGAGCAAATCCCAATGCTGAGTAAGAATAAGGGAAAGAGCGAGCATGTCATGTGACAATATCCTTCCTTCTCTGGCAGAGCCTCAGGTTTCCCGTCTGCACAGGGTCACTCAGCTTAAAAACAGCCCCACTGTGCAGAAGGGAACCAAGCTCCCCAACTGCATAGTTGCACGGTGGAGTGGGGCACATAGTGGTAGACCTGAGGGACATGAGCCAGACTCCTTTAACAGCGGTGCAGCTTCCTCTCACTGAGCCTAGAGCCAAGCTGGCAGTCAGAAGGTCCTAGCCAAACTCCTGTCATTGCTACCCCTGGGCTCACAGGGCCATGTAACAGCCCAGCTTTAGATGCGCATGCTAGGATTTGGAACTCAGGACAGCAGAATTGTGCAACAAGGCCGAGCAACCTCCCAGCCTGTCTTACATTCCCTTCTAGACATGCTAGGTGACCCCAGAGGTATGCCACTCACCACTCCGGCTCAGGGGGCACACAGGTGAGCTGTGGCTGCAGGCAGTACAGGTGGAAGGCCATGTCACACTCATCACACAGCACCTGTTTCTCGGGAGCCTCACGCCCGCCACACACATGGCAGGCGCACTTGCGGCACAGTTTGTTTTCATCATCCTTGCAGTACTGGCAGGATGGGCCGCTCTTCCCTGTGTTCCGGAGGGGAGGAGGGGCTGCAGCAGGCCACAATGCCACCTGGGACTGCCACCCCACCCATGTGCACTCAGGGCCCGACCAAGACTCACGTTGCGAGGGGCTACCGATCAAGGGGCTCCTCTCGTTAGGGAGCTCGATCTTCAAGACTTCATCCACAAATATGATCCGACAGTTGTTGAGCTGAGAGTCATTCCTGCAGAACATCCCAAAACCTTAGCACACTATGGGGCTAAGCCTGGCTTCCACCCAGGTTGGTTCCTCCCCTTTGGTCTCTGCACGTATGGATTCCGTAATCTGGGTAGTCCTACACTACAAACAGGTTAGAGCACCCCTCAGCTATCCAGTCTCAATTTCTGCCTACATCTGCCAAGTTAGCTGCCCTGGACATCCAGGAATTCTGCCCCTGCCTCCCATGTCCCTAGGGCAGTGCATGCTTCTGCGTGTGGCTTTTATGTGGGTACTGGGATTTGAACTGGGGTCCTTGTGTTTGCACAGCAAGTGCCCTTACCCACTGAGGCAGGTGTTTGAAGATAGCCTGGGCAAGACAATAAGATCTGGTATCCTCCAAAGGAGGCAGCTGCCCTTGGCCTGCTGTGCATATGCAAGGCTAAGTGTAGGCGGGCAGGCCCCGAAGAACCACTCAAGCAAGCACACACACTCCCACAGCATGGGGACAACATGGACAAACACACAGAAGCATCCAGAAAGCCAAGTCTGGGGGCCTTGGAGCAAGACTAGGCCCGAGAGGGCCCGGTGGGAGGATAAGAGAGGCTCTGGGGTCCCTGCCCCAGCAGGTCACTCACAAGAGCATGATGTTGCCGTAAAGCTCACGTGCCGTCCTGGTTTGGCGCTTCCTACAGATCTCAACATCATACCAGAAGCCACGTTTCCTGGGGTAGTCCACGTTGTAGTTGGCCATGACCACCTGACCCACCTCCAGGTCCTCCCACGGGACCACAGTGCGAGCGCGAGCACGGACATTCTTGGCTTTGACAATATCCACTCCATGCTCTGGATAGCTGCAAGCAGAAGCCCAACCTCAGACCCACCAGGCTAGCGTGTGCTGTTCCTTCATAGAGCCGGATGTGGTAGCACGGGGAGCCCTTTTCTGGGGAACCCCAGTGTCTATGCTGGTGGTCCAGGCATGTGGAACATGTGGATAAATGTGGCCTCCCAAAGTGACTCTCTCCCCATCCCAGCACCAAGGGAGACAGTAACTTGAAAGTGAGGCTTCTGCAGCTAGGTGGGCCCAATGGGAACAAGGACAGCTCTGAGTTCTCATGAGAGAAGTGACAACAGAAGTAAGCATAGCACAGACAACAGCAGACACTATGGTGAGGTGACCATATGCTCACAAACACCAAGTCAGGGCAGCCTAGGACGGCTGGCCTGCGGAGGCAGACAACGTTCTCCACAGAGTACTCCCTCACTTCAGATCCATCACAGAGCTCTGCTCAGCAAGCACCTTCTGCAAAGGACTTCCACACAAAATGACTGACTATTTAAATAAAGCTTTATTGACAACAATAAGCAGGGGGCCACATGTGACCCCAGAGCTGGAACATGGAAATCTCTAACAAGATGTCAATTTATGGTACTGGGATCTGTACTAAGGGATCTGTACTTAAGGGAACCATGCTAGGCAGGCAGGTGAGCCATCCAGGCCGTCCAGGCCATTGACAGTAAAGAGCTGAGGCTAAAACCCCAGCATATGACCAGGAGAGGGAAGTAGAGCTCAGCAAAGCCACAAGGGCAGGGCCTCCTCCACCTATGGGAACTCTGAGAGGGTTGAGACTAAGGATACTTGAGGGATCTCCACACACAGGCTGAACAGAAGCAGGCCACGGCTGGACAACTCACGGCTGGGCTCCTAGCACTGGGAAGCCCAGGGAAGAAGGGCCTGTTGTCTAAGCAGGGTGGTGGCTCTGGACTGGGCCTGCAGACTATGGTGGTACTCACTCGTCATACTTGACGTGGTACATGATGTCATCCTCCAAGGTCATAACCGCACTGGAGCTACAGGGCTCTTCCTCAGACAGGGCTCTCTTCTGTACCTGGACCACCTGGGCCTCAAACCATGCACCAAAGGTATTGTCACGCACGTCCACATACTCGTTGACCTACAGGAAGCAAGGAGGCTCAGGAGACCAAGCAGCAGAGCAAAACCAGAGTCAAGGATTTGGGTTGTGGGCACAGAAGTTTCATTCGGCTTAAGTAGTCCTGGTGATTGAATCCGGGCCACATATGCCAGGCTAGTGTGCCTGTGCTCAGCTATGCCTACAAGTCTCCCTCTGTAGACCTGGTTGGACTCACATGCTCAAGTGTGCTGCCTCAGCCTCCAGAGTAAGGGGCTGTTAGGTGTGGCCGCAAAGCTCAGCACTGTGGCCTCTGGATGGCACTGGACTATTCTGTACAAACACCTTCTGCAGGAGACCTCTGTTCTGATGGCTGTGACTATCTCCATAAGTAGTGAGCACATGTGGTACTAGGCCCAGCTGCTGAGCCACATCCCAAGCCTCTATACACTCCAGAGCGGAAGTTCCCATGGAACCTAGATCCCTCGTGAGAAACTGTGCTGCCACAGCACAGATACAGCAGGCAGGTCAAGAGTGATGGAGTCAGAGGCCAGACATGGCTCTCATGGGGCACTCTTCAGCCTCAACCACATCTGCTAGGTTTCTCAGGGAGGCTAATGTACAGAAGATTCAACTGCAGAGGGAACACCTGCAGGTGGTGCAGTCACCAAGGAGTCCCAAGAGACCCTGTGCGTCTGTCTATCGGTACAGTGACAGGCAAGCATGGCCACGATTGGCAAAGTACAAATCTGGGTTGGTGGCAAACCCAGAAAGCCACCGCCACATCTGCCCACAGCCATAGGGAACCTTACCTTGTATAGCCCCAGGTCCGTGTCCTCCCACACAGTCTTGTCATCCCCTTCAGCTGCCCCTTCACCATGTGTGGACGACTTGTCTGATTCACTGTGACCCACACCATAGCCAGAATCAGAGTCTGAAAGCTCCGAGTCCCGTTCTTTCGTACTGAGAGGCAGTGCCAGACTCTGACGCACAAGCAGTTGGATTGTGTCATTGAGGCGCACATCATAATCGAAGAGTGTGTGACCGTCCTCCATCTGTGGAGAAATCCATAACAGACTGTCTTCCTCAAAGGCCTGGCATGGGGTCGAGGTAGATGGGGAATACAGAGACAGCCAAAGCTCTGCTTGACCTGGGCACTCACAGCTGCTCCTGAGCAGCCATACTCGTGAGCACTATCAGTACCCACAGAGGTTTTGCAGTTATACTGAATGACACCCCCATAAGACTTGCAGGCCCACATAACCTATGGTAACTGAGAACAGGCCTGACCAAGCCTGAGGAGTGATGTAGGGGACTGTGACTTCAGGAAGAGGAGTCCTGGTGTAGAAATAGGACTGGTGGTTGGGGGGATGGCAAGCCACCTGAAGCAACAAGACTCTTCAGGAACGAAACTGGGTCTCTCTTGAGGAACTCTCCTTGCTGTGGGAACAAACAGCTTGGGAGACAATGTAGTCAGCAGTCCATGACAGCTCCGCTGCAGTTACATTGGAGGCCAGGACCCACATTCCACAACACCTGTCACCCAACACAGGCCAGACTTGGGGATCCCAAGAAGGAAGGGGGAACTGGAGAGAAAACACACGAGGCAGTGAGCACAGTAAAACCAAGTCTTTCCGCAGATGGACAAACATTGTTGTGTGCCATCTACACAGTGAAACATTACTCAGTCATAAATAGGCGCACACCTAAGAAAGCAACCAAGGACATCTAACAGCCGTATACACACAATGCCTATGTATATGACATACACAGACACACACATGTGCCCAAAGTTTTCAAATACAAAGCTAAATGTGGTAGCCACTGGGCCCAAGGACTGGTGGTCAGTGCTGGAACCACTAGGATGTAAGGCCTGCAGGGTAGGCAATCAAACTACAAAAGCCACCCTGCCCCCCAAAGAACCCACCAAGCTGTCCCAAGCATGGTCATAGCTTGGGATGGAAAGGGCAGCCCCCACTCAACATGCAGGGCAGGATGTGGCTGGAACAGGCTAGGGACAGACTCACCTGGCAGTTCTAACTAGAACTCCTAACTCACGAGGCCGGTTGGACTGCTTCTGGAACTACCCCGGAAGGGCCCCCGGGAAGGCAGGTAGAAGCCTGCAATGGCATGTGACTAGGACTAGGGGTGGGTGTAGTGCCCCCCACTTATATCCCACTTGCCAAATGGCTGGTTAGGAAATTCAGGAAAGCATTGAGCCCAGGCTCTGGTCACCCTTGGGATCATCTATCTGTCACAAGAGGACAGGACAGTCTAAAAACCTCCCACAGTTCAACTCCCACTCAATGACCTCAACAACAGCTGAATTCAGCAACACCTAAGCCCAAGACTCAGTCACAACTCCTGCTAATTTCTAAGATTGAAAATAAAACCCAGGGCAGGGGCTGCATACACACCAGTGTGCATAAGACCCTGGGCTCCCAGCACTACATAAACCTGTCATTCCATTTCAAGTAGAAACAAATTCAGGGTTATCCTTGGCTACATAATGAATGACTACAGCCTGGACTACAGGGGACCTTTATCAAGATAAGTAAAAGTGGGCTGGTGAGATGAGATGGCTCATCGAGTAAGAGCACTGACTGCTCTTCCAAAGGTCCGGAGTTCAAATCCCAGCAACCACATGGTGGCTCACAACCACCCGTAATGAGATCTGATGTTCTCTTCTGGTACGTCTGAAGACAGCTACAGTGTACTTATATATATTAATAAACAAATCTTTGGGCCGGAACAAGCAGGGACTGAGCGAGCTAGGTTGACCAAATCGAGCAGAGATCCTAAAATTTAATTCCCAACAATCACATGAAGGCTCTCAATAATATGTAGAGCTATAGTGTACCCATATACATAAAATAAATAAATCTTTTTTTAAAAAAAGTCAAGTAAAAGCTGGTAAGATGGCTCTGCGGGTAAGAGCTCTTGCCCTGTGAGTCCACAGTGAAAGTACCACCAGCTTTCTACACTACCCTCTGACCTCCATCCACACCAAGGTGCACACACATGGTAACAAGTTAAAAAAAATCAACAACTAACATTTTCAGACAAGACTTCGCCCAGGCTGGCCTTGAACCTGCAACCCTGAACAGCCTCCTGAACAGCTTGAGAGATAGGCCTTGGCCCAGCCACCTTGTTCCTGACACACACAAGGTGAACTGTAGCCCAGGCTGACCCTGAACTTCACAGGTAAAGGAGACCGGCCTAGTGCTGGAATGACAGGTGTGGTTTCCAGGGTACTCAAGCACGACAGACAAGCATTTAACCAATACTGTCAGCATGGCTCAGGTCAGGCCCCGCTCAACTCATAACACATCACCATGTACAGCAACCACCAGTCAGCCATGCTTGTTATTTAGGACATGAGAGCTGCCTCGATCAGAGGAACTCAGCAACATTAGAGTAAAGCCTGAGCATACTGAGCACATTGGAGACTACTGCTATTTTCACAAGCAGTCTTAAAATAACATGGGTCCCTTTAATCCCAGCACTTGGGAGGCAGAGGCAGGCGGATTTCTGAGTTCGAGGCCAGCCTGGTCTACAGAGTGAGTTCCAGGACAGCCAGGACTACACAGAGAAACCCTGTCTCGAAAAACCAAAAAAAAAAAAAAAAAAAAAAAAAAAAAAAGATAACATGGGTCTACTAGACACATCTCACATCTGCCCTGGCAGAGATGGTGCTCACTGTCCCCTCCCACATACCCGCCACCCTGCTCACAGGCAAGGGGGGGAGTGGAAGGGGGGTTGGCACAGCACACCAACTCCAGACACCATCTAGCTCCTTTCAGGCCTGAAGTCTCAATGGACTGAAACATCTGAGCCACAAGCGAAAAAGAGAAAGCCAAGGAGTCATGAACCACCTAAAACTTTCTGGAGGAACGGCCTGCTTGCATGGTTTCTGTTGCTATCAACCACCACAGAAGCAGGCTTTCCCCAGCTCTCTGCCTGTCCCCCCCTTCCAGCCCCTTGCTCCCTCCCCATGACCTGCTGTGTCCAAGTAGCCCCAGCAGCTGGGAAGAAACCGGAAGCCAGCCCCAATCCCTGACAAAGCCCAGAGCTACAGCATGGAGAGATGTAGGAAAAGGGACCAGGTAGCAATGTGCCTGGCAGATTTGCTACAGGTTAAACTGTGAGACTGGGCACGGCACACTGCTCATCCCTTTAGGCAGAGGAAGGCAGAGCTAAGTTCAAGGCCAGCCTGGGCTACACGAAATCCTGTCTCCCAATAAAAACAAACAGCACTGTTCAGGGAGAACCTGGACAAGCATTTCCACCTTTGAGATGGTCCCAGAAGTAAGTAAGCCCAGTGACTTGATAGAAGACATAGGCAGACAGTGGAAAGCCAGGAGTTAAAGATTGAATCTCTGCAGTAGGTATGGCCACTGATATATGACCACTAATGTTAACACCTCTTCCACCATCTGTGAACTTGACTCACTATACACAAGTTCCCAGGAAATACACTGGGTATGAAAGGAAATGAGTCTCCAAGGCAAGCAATTGAACACAGTACCCACACACTACCCAGCTGCACCAATACTCCCAACTCCCATCCAGGAGTGGGGGAGCAGCCACGGCCCTTCCTGGGGCCAGGGCGGGGGTCCAAGAACCAACCCTCCAACCTGGACACCAGAGGGCAGCAGTGCCCTGCCCAACCACAAAGGTGAGTACAGGCCACAGAAACCTGGCAAATCATCTTTGGTCCCTTTTCTGGTGGCTGCGGGGCACTCAGCTCCAAATGGGCCTTGCAGGCACTTGTCCCACACCAGAGACCCCAACGCCAGCGCGTGCAACTCTCAGTACATCTAGACACCAATAAAAGAGAGCCCAGCTAGATGACAAGAATTAAATGCCCCAAGTGCAGGCAACTGGGCTGCAAAGATGGCTGGAGAGAGGAGTGGAGAGATGAAATACGGGGTTACCCCCCAATAAGGCCACTGGCCTCATTTTTCCCACAAGCCTAGAAAAATCAAAGTTCTGTGGCTAAAGTGGCTCCTGGGGGGCAGGGGGAGGTTACTGTTTCATGGGAGCAAGCTGCAGGTGATCACGGTGGATCTCAAAAGAAAAACCTGGTCCCCTCTTAGTGCCGACACGTGAAGACTGTTAAACAAATTTTAAGCCGAAACCACCTTGGGCCCTCTATGGCCGCTTAAAACTTTTCCCTTAAGAAAAATAACTTTTAGAAGAGAGTTTAAAAAATAATAAAAAGTACCAGGCTTCAAAGCACGAGGCCAGCTGGCCAGCTGCCTTTGTTCACCCCTCCTCCTCCCCAGCGTCTGAGGCATCTCCTTCCTGGAGGGGGGGAGGGGGGCTCTTGCTTGGTGGCTTTGAGAGGCAGGGTGCTTGAAACAAAGCTCAGTGGGTGGATGAATGGAAAGCTCCAGTGGCCACCTTACCTGTTTGCCCCTGTAAAACAGTCTCTGCAGTTGGGGTTCCACGTGAAACAGTTCCTCAATCTTTTTCCTCAGCTCCTGCACCTTGGTCAACCTGGACAGAGAGTTCACGGTGTGGGTCTCCTTCCCATCCATAGTTCGAACCTGGATCCACATGATGCCGATGTACTGGAAGAGTAGAGAGAGAAAGAGGGAGACCCCAGTCAATGTGGCCTGCCAAGAGGAGGGGAAGTGGAGTACCCTCACCCCAGCAGCTTTCCTTACATCTGACTGAGCAAAGGAAGCAACTCCCACGATCAATCTCCTGTAGTCCTGGCCCCCCTACGTAGGGCCAGACCCCACCTTGGGAGGACCAGGTGACATAAACTAGGCACTTAATATTTTAATAACCGGCGAGTGGAGACACTTGAGTGTGAACTGCCAATACGTCCTGGGTGATCCAACACCATCCACCACGTTTCCAAAGAGGGGGAGGGAAAAATGTCCATGGCGGGAGAAAGGCCCTGGTCAGGCTGAAAGTGGCAGCAGCTACTCATTCATTCATTCCACGTAGCCTAAGTCCCAGTAACGGGAACTCGCCAACTCCGAAGCGTTCTGGAACCTCTCAAGTCCCGGGAGGTGGAACTCGGTAACAAAAGGTAGGGTCCCACACACACACACCACTCGGGACTCCCCCAGAGTTCCGGACCCGTGCCTCCCGCGCGCGTGCTTACAGCAAGAACCCCCCCGCCGTGGCCATGGCAACCGGCGGTCCCGGCCGGGCCACCCGTTCGCGCGCGCTCGTGGCCGCAAACTCACCTGAGACCCACCCACAGCTGGCGCCCCTGACTTCCCCCCGGGACACCGACCCTGGCCCCTCCGGAAGGTGCTTTAAAGACTCGGGAGCCACAGAGCTCACGCCCACACCCGCGGCCGCCGCCCAGGCCAGACCCCGGGAGCCCCGCCGTTTAAGTTCCGCCCTCCCCGGAGAGCCCGCTGCTGATTGGCTCCTCGCGAGCTACGTGCCCCGCCCTCCTCGCGTGCGATTGGCCAAGATGTACTCAGAGACGCCTGGGCGCGCGAAACCCGACTCGGGCGCGACAATTGAATCTCCGGGAGCGTCCGCTCTTAGGCGTGGAGCCGCGTGCACTCCCCCGCCGGACTCCACGCGTTTCCCGCGAACTTTAGCTGCACCCGGGAGGGTAGAAAACCAGGTGCAGCGTGGAGAATGCCCCTCAGGTTGCCCCTCAACGGATGCAGGAGCACGCATGCGCAGTGGCTCTGCAATGCCCGGAGCCACGCGCGGGAAACTTCTGCCAAGTTTCGGGTGTAAGCGTGTGCGCAGGGCCGGAGAGGGAGGCTCAGCGTAGAGGAAACAACTCGGATTCCTCTTACACGCGGTGTGGATCCCACGCGTGGGCGATGGCTCTCTGCAGATCTCACCCCACGCGCGGGAAAGTTTTGCAAAGCTCCCCTCTAACCCGGGCCGTGAACTTAGTGCGACTGGCCAGTAAGGGGTTTAAGCGTAGAAGACACCTATCGGACCCCCTGAAGCAAGCCCCCGCAGCCACGCGTGAGAAGGGTCCCTTTCAGTTTTGCGTGGTGCCCCGCGTGCCACTGCGTGCACAGAGCGCGCTCTTCCACTCACCTCTGTCGCGGCGGCGATCCGCACACTCCTCTCCCCCGGAGCGCCTGGCTCTAGGTTAGGGCTCTGCGGCTGGGTGACCCAGAAGGAAGACGCGTGAGTAGCGGAAGACCCAAGCGAGCGTTAGAGCGCGGGTTCCTTCCAGCTGCTAGGACTTTTTTTCCCGCGAAAACTCAGGGCGTTTTTACCAGTGTGCACAGGCTGCTGCGGGAGACTTCCACCCCAATTGGGTGGGGAGGGCTCTTGGTTCCTGATTGGCTGGCGCTGTGGCGGGAAGCGAGAAAGCAAGTGGGGCGTCCCCACGACTAAGGATCTACCCCACCCCCGGCTCCGCCCAACAGGCCACGGACTTTCCCTGCCGGCTATGCCCAGTTTACCAAGAAGGCCCAGGTCCCCGACCTTGTAAACCTCATTAGCAGTAAAGGGAGGGGAGGAAGGGACCCCACCCCCGAGAGACTTCTGACCCGCTACATGCCTATTCCCTCTCAGCTGGACAAACTTTGACCTCTAAGCAGCCCTGAATCTATATCCATATACCCTAGGGGAACTTGAGGGGTGCCTCCCCACCAGATACCCTGCACCCCATGTCTGGTCTGAGCTCATTGAGTAACAGCGCTACGGGTGGGCTCTCATGCTACCCACCCGCAGGGCTGCTTTTCCCGCCTGGTTTCCCCACCCCCACACCGCCTTCAGCCAGCTGTCCAGGCGTGCAGGGCCTCCCTGCCCCCTCCACCCCGGCCTGCTCCATTCTAACCATTCTTGGCGGACACTCGGCGCTGGGCATCTGTGCAATAACTAGTGGATAGAGAAACCAGAGTTAGGGGGCCCAACAGCTTGGAAGGCACACCCTCCCCTCCAGCATTTGCCATCTCTGGGAAAGCAAATCCTGATCTAGAAACCAATGGAGAAGAAAATAATAAACATAGAGGACAATTCCAGGTCTAACCACTAGTCATGAGGTCGGAAGTGACCAGTGGCCACGTGGGGGCTGGGACAGAGGCACTTCCGGCTAGGGAAGCCAAGGACATATGAGGTGTAGAGAAGGCTTGGAGTGGGAAAGCAGGAGGAGGCACCTGGACTAGGACAAGTAAGACATCAAAGGCCATGTGAAGGACGTTGGTTTTGGAGGCCCTTAGCAGAAAGATTTCCAATTTTTGTTTAACTGTGTTTGTTTTTTAAAAGAGTCTCACTTAGCCGGGCAGTGGTGGCGCAGGCCTTTAATCCCAGCACTTGGGAGGCAGAAGCAGGCGAATTTCTGAGTTCGAGGCCAGCCTGGTCTACAGAGTGAGTTCCAGGACAGCCAGGGCTACACAGAGAAACCTTGTCTTGAAAAAACCAAAAACAAAACAAAAAAAAGTCTCACTTAGCCCAGGCTAGCCTCCAACTTGCTCGTAGCTGAAGATGACTTAGAACTCCAGAGCCTCTTGCTAGTTCTGGGCTAATAGGTGAGCACAGCTACACCCAGACCATTCGAGGGCTCTTACAAGGTTGCTCCTCTAAAGATGTTTCAAGTATGTTTCCGTGAGCCCCAAAGGTCTCCAAGCCCTCACCTCCAAGATCTGGGAAAACAGGGATTTCTATGGTGAAGGAAGGATTTCCCAGATGGGCATAGCCTTCTGACACCCTCCTGGCACCCCAGCACTTGGAAAGTAGAGGCAGGAGGATCAGGAGTCAAAAGCCATTCTTAGCATGGGCTACATAAGACCCTGTCTCAGAAATGTATGCAACAGCCGGGCGGTGGTGGCACACGACTTTAAAATCCCAGCACTTGGGAGGCAGAGTCAGGCAGATTTCTGAGTTTGAGGCCAGCCTGGTCTACAGAGTGAGTTCCAGGACAGCCAAGGCTATACAGAGAAACCCTGTCTTGGAAAAAAAAATGTACGAAACAAAAATAATTAACATTAAAAGTCAGGGCGGACAAGGCGGACCCGTAGGAAGGTGCTTGCTGCCAAGACTGAAGACCTGGCTCAGTCGCTGCACATGACAGCAATAGTGGAAGACAACTGACATCTGTGCCCACACACACAATAAACATATAAATAATTTTTATTTAAATAAACAAGGTGACATGATGTCACTGTTTATGAAAACACTTGAACAAGAGCAGACAGACAGACAGACAATGAACAGGATCTGCCCATGGAGCATCGGGACATCTGCTTTAGGCTTTAGTGTCCTGAAACTCACTACATACCCCAGGCTGACCCCAACCTTAGCAGACCTCCTGCCTCACAAGTGTTAAAATTAAAGACGTAAACCCCCAAGCAAACTAATTCTTTTACTGGCCTTGAACTGTTTTGAGCTTCCTGCATTGGCCTCCTAAGTTGCTGTGGTGACAAGCCTGAAGCCCCAGGCCCAGACTGAAGGGCTTTACTATGTCCTAGAATGGTAGAATCAGGACTGGGGTGTGGATGAAGATGAGGTAAAAGGATCCGGAGTTCAGGGTCATCCTTGGATACAGAGGAAGCTCAAGGCCTGAGCTAGCGGAGCACTGTCCCCTTCCTGGAACACTGGGTGGAGCGATGTCACAGAGGACACTGCAGCTGGGGAACCAAGGGGTGTGTGGGGACACTCGGGGGAGGGGTAGGATGTGTCTCCCCCGCCCAATCTCCCATGTCTGTGGTGAAGTCCATCGAGATAGTGCTGCCCCAAGATGTGGTCTACCTGGCTGGCTCGAACATAGATGGGCAGGTAGTCCTCACCCTCAACAGCACCCTGGTGGACCCCGTTGTGAAGGTGGAGCTTGTCGGTAGGGGTTATGTTGAGTGGAACGAAGAAATCGGAGAGACCCGTGATTACAGTAGAGATGTTATTTGCAATAATAAGGCTGATTACGTACAAAAAACAAAAACATTCCCAATAAAAGGTAAGAATTCAGCCTGGGGTGGGAAAGTAAACACATCTACTAGTCAATCAACAATCTCTTAGGCGTATCTTGAGTTAGAGATAGGCAGAGGGAAGTTATGTTAAATAATAACCAGTGTGAAGATGTGTAGAGTCAAGAACCAATCTGGACAGGGACATTCAAAATGAACTCCCAAAGATCCCTGGGAAGTACTGTATTCAGTCCTGCCAGTGGCTTCGAAAGCCCTTCCCCTCGAAGGTCACAGGAGAGGAGGGGAGGACAGAGAACGAGGGACAAAAGTTCTCAATCCGACCAGCACAAGTGTAACGTTACATCACCCTGAGTGTCCTGGGAGCTCTGTCCCCCCCAGACTGTGTTATTGGGTTGTTGTGGGTGTTCAAAGGGTTTCCAACTTTGGTATTTTGTTTTAAAATGGTCTCTCTGCGTAGCCCTGGCTGTCCTCAAACTCAGAAATCTTCCTGCCTGCCTCTCAGAGTGCTGGGGTTAAAAGTGTGTGCAACCCCCCTCCTGGTTTTGTTGTTAATATGTCATACTAATTTTTATATGCATGACTATTTTGCCCATCTGTCTGTCTGTACCATGTGTGTGCCTGGTGCCCAAGGGGGTCAGAAAAATGCATCGGATGTTCAGAAGCTGGAGTTACAGCTAGTGTGAGCCACCGCCACGTGGGTGCTGGGAACTGAATCCAGGTCCTCTTCGAGAGCAGCCAGTGCCCTCAGTGCTGAGCTGCCTCCAACCCTTGTCTTGGTTGTAACAAAGGGTCTTACTCCAAGTGTCAGGAGTGGTTTTTTGCACTGAAAGATCTAACTAACACTTGGGAACAGTAGCACTTTGGAGACTGAGGCAGGAGGATTCCTGACAGTTTGGGGCCAGTCTATGGCACAAAGCCCTGGGTTCCAGCCCCAGTACCATGTCAGTCAGGCGTGATGGTGTGCACCTGTCACTCAGCACTGGAGATGAAGACAGAGTCGGGTCAGGGGCAGGTCTGCTTCCCACACAGGGAGTTCCAGATCAGCCAAGCTTATCTTGGAAGACAACACAACAGCAGCAAAAAACAAAAACAAAAAAAAAGGAAGGGGGTGGCTGGACAGACGGCTAAGCCTTTAGGAGCATGGCAGCTCTTCCAGAGGTCCTGAGTTCAATTCCCGGCACCCGCGTGGTGGCTCACAACCACCTGGAATGAGATCTGGCGCCCTCTTCTGGTGTGCAGGCAGATATGCAGGCAGAGTAATCTTTGAAAGAGAGTTTGTAACTTGTGATTCACTTAGCTACTCAGGCATTTATTGAGCACCTACTATATTCCAAATGTATGTTAAGTGTTGAACTCAGACCACTAAATACAATAGGTAATGTTTCTACTGTTACAAAAATTGCAGGGGAGGGGAAGCCATAAGAGGGTCAGTGGCACTAAGGAGACAGAAGCAGGAAGATCTCTGTGGGTTCGAGGCCAGCCTGTTCCTTTTTTTTTTTTTTTTTTTTTTTTTTTTTTTTTTTTTTTTTTTTTTTGGTTTTTCGAGACAGGGTTTCTCTGTGTAGCCCTGGCTGTCCTGGAACTCACTCTGTAGACCAGGCTGGCCTTGAACTCAGAAATTCACCTGCCTCTGCCTCCCAAGTGCTGGGATTAAAGGCGTGTGCTACCAACGCCCAAGGCCAGCTTGTTCTAAATAGTGAATTCCAGAACAGCCTGGGCTACCTAGAGAGTTCCACTCTATGATGATGATGATGATAATAACAATAATAATAATAATACAGAAAGAAGATTCATCAGGTAAGGCCACTTCCTGCCAAGGCCAAAGCACAAGCATATACACACACACACACACACACACACACACACACATACACATACAGTACACATACATACATACACATACACACAATACGCACATATACACACACATACACACATACACATACGCACATATACACACACATACACACATATACACACACACACATATATACAAACAAGTAAATAAAAATGCAATAAAAAAAGAAAGAACAAGCCAGGTATAGTGGTGCACTTTTTTGTTTTGTTTTGTTTTGTTTTTGTTTTTTGAGACAGGGTTTCTCTGTGTAGCCCTGGCTGTCCTGGAGCTCACTCTGTAGACCAGGCTGGCCTCGAACTCAGAAATCTGCCTGCCTCTGCCTCCCAAGTGCTGGGATTAAAGGCATGAGCCGCCACTGCCCGGCCAGTGGTGCCCATCTTTAATCCCAGCACTCTGGGGGGACAGCCAAGGCTACGCAGAGAAACCATCTTGAAAAAAGCAAAAAGCAAAAAAAAAAAAAAGTTCACAGAAATGGAGGCAGGGTAAAAGGGCCCAGCTTCCTTAGCTGTCACTCAGCCAATTAAGAAACACCAGGTTGTGGCTAGGATTTAATAGATAAAGGTCCCACCAGCAAAAGTTCTGGATGGTTCTCACACGTGGCCTTGGTGTGTTTCACTTACAGATAATTGGTTAAGGGCAGGCAGCCACACCTTTGACTTCCATTTCAACTTACCTCCCAGGCTCCCATCTACCTTCAACAGTAAGATCGGCCACGTCTCCTACTTCGTGCAGGCCCTGTGCATGGGTCGGGAGCACATCCTGGCCAAGAAGAAACTGTACCTGCTGGTCCAAGGGATTTCTGAATTCCGCCAGCGGAATCTAAGTGAGGTAACCAGGCATCCAGGGCATGGGAGCAGGAATAGTAGGGCTGCTAACCTAGGCTCCTGGGTGACTCTACAAAAGGTGGCTCAAAGGAGCAGCAATAGGATTTAATAGGTAAAGGGGATTGTTGTCAAGCCGGATTACCTGAGTTCAATCTTTAGGGCCCATTTAGAGAGAGAAGAAAAGAATCAACTCCAGCACTTTGCCCTTGCCGCACCCCTCCCCCACCTCCATGCATGGCGAAGCCTGGGCATTCTCCCTTTCCTCCCTCCATCCCCCTCCACACACACACACACAAAATAATTGATCAAAAAAAATTTTAATAAAGAAGGTAACTCGGGCTGGACAATGGTGGCTCACGCCTTTAATCCCAGCACTTGGGAGGCAGAGGCAGGTGGATTTCTGAGTTCGAGGCCAGCCTGGTCTACAAAGTGAGCTCCAGGACAGCCAGGGCTACACAGAGAAACCCTGTCTTGAAAAAAATCAAACAAAAAAAAAAACAAAAAAGAAAAAAAGAAGGTAACTCAGAAATCAAAGCAGGACCCTAGCAGGTAAGATGGCTCTCAGCTCTGTGATTTTCACACGCTGGAACGTTTGGCCATATCCTGCAGACAAGTAACTGTTGGGCCCACTCCAGGCACCAAGTTCATAATGGAGCTCTTCTACCAATGCCCCCAAAACTGCTAAAAAGTCAAGTGAGAACATTGGAACGAAGGGTCAAGGTGGCTTGTCCAAGGACATGAGTGGTTGTCACAGTGGGGAGGCTCCTGGTATGGAGGGCAGGGACTTAGCCCAATACCCGGCATTACCCAGGACAATCCAGTCTTTCCTCAGTATCTCTGAAAGAACCTTCAGTGACTTGGGCTCTATAGACCAGACTGGCCTCGAATTCAGAAATATGCCTGTCTCCGCCTCCGTCTCCTGAGTGTAAGATTGAAGACGTGGTGGCCATACCTGACTGCTCAGTTATTTTTTTGTTTGTTTTGGTTTGGTTGAGAAAGGGTTTCTGATAGCCCAGGCTAGCCTTGAACTTCCTATGTAGCCAAGGATAAAGTTGGAATGCCCAATAGATCCCCTAGCCTCCACCTGCTGAGTGCTGGGGTGACAAGTGTGCCACTGTGACTGACTGGTGTATTTGATGCTGGGTTGGGAGCCTTGTGTATGCTGGGTGAGTGATCTACCCAATGAGCTGCAGCCACCTCAGTCCCATTCTATAGTCTAAGCTGTCCCTTCTTTAGCCCAGGCTGGCCCTGAACTGACCATTCTCCTTCTGAGCGTCCTGAGTGCTCCCAGGTCCCTAGGGCTGGGGACACAAACCTGGGCCCCACATTCCCCGAAGTGCCCCACAGGCTTGCAGGAGATTCTATAAGTCTCAGGGGATCTATTCTTTTCCCTTTACAGAACCCCCTGTCTGTAGAAACGGAGAAGAAGGTGTCTTACAACTGCTGCAGCCAGGGCTGGGTGAGCCTGCATGTGCAGATGAGCAAGAACACCTTTGTGCCGGGCGAGAAGGTGACATTCACATCAGAGATCCGCAATCACACGGGCAAGTACATCAAGACTGTGGTGTTTGCCCTCTATGCCCACGTGCAGTATGAGGGCTTTACGCCAAATGCCGAGAGGCGCCGGAAGGCAGACAGCAGTGAGCTACTGCGACAGATGGCCAATGCACGGATTCCAGCCTTCAACAGTACCACAGTGGTTAGTGCCTTCAACCTGCCACTGGTTCTGTCTGTGAGCAGTGGCTCCCAGGAGAATGAGATCATGAGGACCAGCTATGAGCTTGTAGTCACTATCCACCTCCCCTGGTCCTTGTCGACAGTCAAAGCCAGGCTCCCCATCATAATCACCAGCACCAGGGAAGACAAGGCCAACTGCCCCTAGGTGGGTGAGTTGCCATGTGAGGATCAACTGGTTTGAGTGCCTGAACATTAAATATTAAAATCTTATTGTAACTCTGAGTTGTGTGCTGGCCCTAGGATGTACAAAGCCCTGGGCTCTTTCCCCATAATCCTGATGCAATGCTATACAACCTACCATCCCGGCATTCAGGGGACAGAGCTGGAAGAACAGGAGTTCAAGGCCAGCCTCAGCTGCTAAGCAAGCTCCAGGCTAGCCTGGGCTATGTGAGACCCAGTCTGAAGGGAACAAAGATGTCACTAGGGTCTTGGCAGAACAGCCTATGTGAGCCAATTCCCATGGGTTAACTATCGACCTGTGAACGAGATCTCCAAGGCCTGGAGTGTGGTGGCACACACCTGGCACCCAGCACTGAGCAGGCCAACGCACTATGGTGACTGTGTTGTAGTCCAGCCTGGGTTATGAGAGACCCTGAGTACACACACCACAGCTGCTATCAGATCAGCTATGCAGCTAAAGGCTTCTGGAACATTCTATCTAGCCCTGCAGCTTTCTCAGGCCCTGAGACTCAGTAGCCCTCACAGGCAAGCATTTGGGACACTTCCTGTGTAGTGGTTGATGGCACTCACTATTCCAGGTGGGCCAATGGGAGAAGACAGCTGGGGCCACCCTGCTTCCTGTCCCATGGAGGGGCCCCTCATCCTCCCTGGCTCCTAACTTCAAAATAACCCCCTTCCCAGGAATCCAAGCCACTCGGCTGCAACCTCTGCAGGGTAGGTGGGAAACAGAAAACAGAGAGGCAGGTTGGGGAGAACCATCCACACGGCAAGCTCCTGCCACCAGTGCTGTGCCCTATCTCTCCCACTATCCAGGAAATATGAACTCTGCCATCTAGGGCTGGTAGAAGGAGCTCACCACTCTTGTCAATTAGAGGGACTTGAGTTTGCCACCCCCACCAGGTCCTAAGTGATGCCTACGTTCACTGTTCACCTACTCAGTGTCAAGGTGGTCATCCTCCACTCAGGAGACCAGTCTCCATCCCAAGATACAGCAGGAACAACTTGTCCCCACCAGCATGACACAATGTCCTGGTTGCTGGCAGTGCTCTAAGTTGCAGGCCAAGTCAGGGCACCCTGGCTCAGGCTGCCCTCTGTAGGGACTGGGAGGGCTGTGGTCCCAGAGGGATTGGGTTACAGGCCCCACAGAGCACAGCCCTCGGGCCAGCCAAGATTCTTACACACTGAAATCTACCCACTACCCCACTTGCTTTAAGTCACCCCAGGAGCCACCAGGCAGTGTCCAGGGTTGGCCCAGAGCCCAGAGAAACAAGGGACGAAGGAGACCTAGCGCATGCCTCTCCCAGGACCTGGAGTGGCCAGAGAAAGGAACCCAGGTAACTCAAGTGCCTGGAAGAAGCTCTGCCAGCCTGGTAGACCACGGGTCTCAGAACCGAGTTCTTGCCCCAAGCCTACCACCACCTCCTCACAGGGTAGAGCAGCAGCTGGCTGCCATGAGGCTCAGGAGGGTGGGGACAAGAGAGGATGGCCAGGTTCTGCATGTTAAATGACCCCCAGCTTCCTGTGGTGAGGGGCAGGACAAAACCTTGGCCACATAAGCCATGTGAGGAGGAGCCATGGATAGCAGCTGGCCTTCAGGTCAGTGAGTTACAGCGAGGGCTTGTGGCTGTTAATTGTCCTTCAAAGAGTAAGGACACACAGCTCCTGTCTCATCTAGCATCTTCCACTGTTTTTCCTGCTCCAATCTCGTGTAACTCAGGCCAGCCTCAATCTCACTGGGTAGCACTTAAACTGATCTCCATGGTCCCCCTGCCTCAGCTCTGGGTGCTGGGGTGACAGGCATGTGCCACACCTGGTGGATGTGGTGCTGGAGGGCAGAACCCAAGTTTTGTGTATACTGATTGAGCACTGTGCACCAGCCTCTAATTTCTCCTAAAATTAAAAGAATGCCTCTCATTCCAACCTTGGGAGACTGAGACAAAGGGATGACCTCTGTCAATGAGTCAAAGTAAAAGTTCCTTAGAGGCCTGAGAAATGGATCCATGAGAAAGGGAGGGAGCTGCTGCCAGGTCAGCAGATCTGAGCTCAGTTCCCAGGCTCCAGGAGCGAGCGCGGTGCGGTGCGGTGCGGTGCGGTGCGGTGCGGTGCGGTGCGGTGCGGTGCAGAGAAATGACTTCCTGCGTGCTCATTTCTGACGTCCACACACACTAGTGGTATATGAGTGCTCCCCTAGATAAGTAGACGTAATATACATTTTGGAAATTCCTTAGATTCACCACCCTCCCCTAACATTGTTGTTTTGTTTTTAAGACAGTCACTTTGTAGCTTTGGCGGTCCACCTGGTACTCTGCTGGCTTGACTTCCCACTGGTCTCTAAATGCTACCAAGTTGAGAGGGTCCAGACTATGTCCCTGGGACTGCCCTGCAAGACCTTTGCGTACAGCATGTGTCTAATATTTGTTGAATGCCTGTATAGTATACACAGCTAATGAGCCACGGGCCAGGCCCAAAGTTAACAGAACATGCCTTCTACGGCACCGATGGGCCCGGACACCCATCAGGGGTACAGAGAAGGGAGGGGAGCCGTCGGGAGGGGATCAGAGAGAGAGAAGGGTTCTGGAAGGGAAGGAACGGAGCGGAGCGGCGTCGGGGGCACAGAGGGAATGGGGCGCCGTCGCGAGCAGGGCGCCACCTGGTGGCACCATGCCCCATCCCGCCACTGCCCCTGTGAAGACCGTATTATTCACTGGAAACAGGAAGATAAAGAACTCAGTCTGAGTCAGGGTAGCTCAGAAAACGAGGAGGTGCTGGGCGGAAGTGTGGAAAGGTCTGAGGTAACTCAGTAAGGGTGGGTCCTCTCTAGGCCGGGCTCACATCCGCGCATGCGCAGTTCCAAACGCCTGTGCACATTTTTCACAGCCGCACACGTAGTCAGACCCTCGAGAAATACATTCACTTTTTTCTTAGCCCCTGCAGCCGTCTGAGGTTAACACTTGGCTTACAGACCAAGGGGCGAAAGAAGATTTAGGGATGAGAAGAAGAAAAAAAAGTCCAGGAAGTATCTTCAGGAAAGGGTTGATCCAGAGGTCCAGGAGCAGAAAGCTGGACACTGCTCACGGCTGGCCATCTCAGGGCCTCAGTGCCCTCGCCCAGAGGACTTGGGACAACAAGAGCCTCGGTCTGGATGACAGCAAGTTTTCCTTTAGGACTCAAACAGGGCTGAGGTTCGGGGTGTGTATCCTCCAGGCCGTTGATTCCTCTGGGTCCGACGGACTTCTAAAGATCTCACTCAACCGTTCCATGGATCTAGAAGCCTCTCTAAGGTCTCTGGAAACATGGGAGGATTCAAGGACCCCAGAACGGACCTCCCCTCTCCCTTCTCCCCTCTCCCTACTCCCCTCCATCCAGAACCAGGACTCCAGGTCTTTCTGGGACTCAACAAACGCAGGCAACCTGGGCTGGGTCTCCTTAGAAAGGTGGGCGGAACTATGTCATGGGGACCTCTGATTGGCCCTCTGTCCCGTCACTCCAAGGCCCCTTCCTCCACGGGAGGCATAAGGCCGCCCCGCCCCGCCCCCCCGCCCCTCCCGGTAGATCGGAGCTGGACTTTTTAGGCGAGGTTCCTCGCTTGGACGACCTGAGGACTTTGGTAAGAGCTGGAGGAAAGGGGTAGGATCGATCTTAAGGCGCCCGTAGAGAAGAGGGAGAAACGAGGCTTCCCTGGGAGGACTTGGGTATCCCAAAACCCCTGCACGCTAGGAAACCCTACTTCTAGAGACTTTAACTTTTACCCAAGGACCCAACTTTTGCAGCGCTTCCAACTCTTAGCCTGGCCACCCTAGGACCTTAGCGTCCCCGTCAGTGACGGAGTCCCTGAGCATCAAAAAAGGTAGATTCCGCTGTCCTGGGTCTCCAGGATTTGAGTTGTGTTCAAATGTACGCCCACGTTCCTGGGCTGCGGCTCCTCCCTCCTCCCCGAGACACTGAGTCTCCTGTCCCTAAGAACAACCAACCCAGCGGCCACAGTCACCTGGCGTGCACTAGCCCCAGGCCCTGGAGTGTAGGGTAGGGGGATGAGGGTGGAGGGGTCCTGCATAAAGCCAGCTGTGACTTGCAATCTAACCACCAGCCGAGCCTGTTGCCTCCTCTTAGAATCTCTCAAATTCAGTGTTTTGTTTCTGTCTTGTTGTTTTTGGAAATGGTCCTACTCTAAACTAGGGTGGCTTGGAATTTGCCATCCCCCTGCCTCCACCAATGGTGCTGGGATGACAGCATTGTCAGTAAACCAGGCAGAAAGACTCCGGTAACCACTTCCAAGCCTTGGCTACACGCTGGTTTTTGACCCCGGGGGCTTTTCTGGCTTTCTCAGCAGAGAAAGTAATTTGTGGGCGGAGTGTGTGGGGGAGGGTCGGTTTCAGGCAGCTGGAGCCGGGTGTAGAGATTAGACGCCACAAGTACTCAACAGGAGCAAAAAGCACTGGCTTGTCTACAGTGGCCACTCTTGCTTAGGATGGGAGCTCCAGGGGTGTCTGACTCCTAAGGGATCCTAAGGCTTTGCCACCCACCTTACCAGGTGACAGTTCCTGGGTTTAGGTAAGACATGACCAGCCTCACCTGACTCCCCGATTGAGAAATCTTTATCACAAACCTAACTGCTGCGGTTTGCCAGACTAGTTTACTGAGCACCCTGCAGACGACACCGACCGCTCTCATGAGGCCCAGGCTGACTAGAATTCACTGTGTAGTGGAAAGATGGCCATGATTTCTGACCTCCCTCAAGTGCTGAGGTGACAGGCCTGTGCCATCACACTTGGTGTCTGTGGCTCTGGGGCATCTCGAATGCCCAGCCCCAGTTTTTAACTGGTTTTTAAACAAGTGATATCACCTCCTTGTCCTAAAATTCAGACACCAGGCTTCTACCTCCGTCTGAACCCTGTCCTTAGTCCATCAAGCTTCCTGATCTTCTAACATCTATGTAAAGACAAGTAGACTCAGGCTGCAGTCATGATTCAGCACTTAAGAGCACTTACTGCTCCCACAGAGGACCCAGGTTCAGTGCTCAGCACCAGCTTCAGCCTCCTTTTGTAACCTAACTCCAGCTCCAGGGGTCGAATGCTCTTTCCTGGACTCTGTGGCCACTGCATGCACAGAAACAAAACTGAAGCAGAGATCTTTATAAGATTTATTATATTTGTTTATTTTTGCTTTATGTTTTGTTGAGACTGGGTCTCACTCTATAGGCTGGCCTGAGACTCACAGAGATCCTCCTGCTTCTACTCCCAAGCACTGGGATTAAAGGCATGCACAGTCACCCCTGGCTTAACTTATTTTTAGTTGTGTGTATGCACGTGTGAATGTGAGTATGGTGCCCATACAGGCCACGTGTCCTTGAGCTTAAGTTGCAGGCAGTTGTGAACCCCGTGGTGTGGTGTCCTGGGAATCAAACTCAGATCCTCTGAAAGAACAGTCCATGTTTTGTACCTCCTGAGCCATTGTCCTAACTCCCAAAATACTCTTTAAGGAGAGAGAAAGAAAATCTTGGATGTTTCAGACATTTGCCTCTGAACTTCTTTGCTTGGGAGAAGTCTCTTTGGTTTTTTTGAGACAGGGTTTCTCTGTATAGCCCCAGCTGTCCTGGAACTCACTCTGTAGACCAGGCTGGCCTCGAACTCAGAAATCCATCTGCCTCTACCTCCCAAGTGCTGGGATTAAAGGTGTGTGCCATCATTGCCCAGCCGGCAGAGAGGTCTCTGTATTAACTTGAACACACAGGGACGTCTGTTAGTCTTTTGTTTTTCTTTTTAAATCTCCTGCTGGGCAGCTAGGTTGTCCCTGTTGACATGTTGAGACCCACAAATGGGCACAGCTGTGGGATCAGTGTCAGCTGTCTGGTCACATGGAAGAAGGCTGTGAGGAAACAGTACCCGAGAGAGGTGCTGGACCTTACCTTAATGGATGGCAACAGTGAGCCTTAGAGGGGCATGTCTGCCAGATGTAGCCTCGGACCCCTGTCACAGCCACCCAGAGTTAGGGGCTCTAAAGACATGATCAGGAATGGAGCCCCTGCCTAGAATCCCCCCTACCCCCTAGGGCCTGAGGAGTATGGCTAGGAGTGGATTCCTACCTAGAATCCTCCAGGGAGGGGCCAGGTGTGACCAGAGGTGCAGCTTTGTTGAGTGTACCTGAGGGACTGGGTTGGATCTCCTCCAGCACCATAGATAGGATCAGTGGTTGGGGGGGGGGGGGGGGGGGG
>JADRCD010138079.1:0-14376 GCA_019843815.1 Montemys delectorum | reverse complement strand
AATTCCTTAAGGGATTTTTGGGTTTGCTCTTTAAGGGCTTCTATTTGTTTACTTGTGATCTCCTGTAGTTCTTTATGGGATTTTTTTGTTTCCTCTTTAAGGGCTTGTACCTCTTTATCTGTTTTCTCCTGTATTTCTTTAAGGGAGTTATTCATGTCCTTCTTAAGTTCCTCTATCAGCATTGTGAGATGTGTCTTTAGATCCAAATCTTGCTTTTCTGGTGTTTTGGGATATCCAGGGCTTGCTGAGGTGGGAGTACTAGGTTCTGGTGAAGCCAAGCAGTCTTGGTTTCTGTTGGTAGGATTCTTGCGTTTGCCTTTTGCCATCTCTTGATCTCTGGTGTTAAAAGTTCTTGGTGTCTTAGAGCTTGACCTTTCCTTGCTGCCCTGCAACTCCCCTTCCACTCCTGAGGTCTTTGCCTCCCAGCTGGTCTGGCCTGAGTCCTTGGGCTGAAGTCTGCCCTGGAGGGAAGCTCTCGACTATCAGGCAGGGGGCAGAGGTGGTCCCTGATCCAGCTCTGTCACTCGGAAGCTGACAGGCTCCTGTCCCTGCAGTCCTGTGGCTCCCCTGGAATTCCTGAGGCCTATGCCTCCCAGCTGGTCCTGCCTTAGCAAGACCCCAGAGAGAAAATGGTGATCTCACCTGAGTCCTTGGGCTGAAGTCTGCCCTGGAGGGAAGCTCTCACTTGAGTCCTTGGGCTTAAGTCTGCCCTGGAGGGAAGCTCTCCGCTGGCAGGCAGGTGGCAGAGGTGGTCGATGATCCAGCTCTGTCTCTCGGAAGCTGACAGGCTCCTGTCCCTACAGTCCTGTGACTCCCCTGCACTTCCTGAGGCCTATGTTCCATGTTCTTTATAAAGTTGCAAGCAGAAAGTGTGACCCAGATTAAAGGTGGTTCTCCTACTTCAAAAGATGCTGATTATGTGTGGGTTGTCCCACTTCAAATGATTAAACTAAGAAAGAAAAACTCCCTCACACACCTTTATAGACTCCCTGATCTCTACAAGTTCCCATGAGTCCAGGTCAGTTGATTCTGTGGGCTGTGTTCTTCTGATATGTCCCTGACTCCACTAGTTTCTCCCTCCTCTCTTCCTCCTTCTCCTCCTCCTCCATAGGATTCCCCAAGCTCCACCTAATGTTTGGCCATGAGATTGCATCTGCTCTCATCAGTTGCTGGATGAAGTTCTTCTGATTTCTTTGATGATGATTCTGCTAGGCTCTGGTCTCAGAATACTCTGAAGGCAAGGTAGGTTGAAGGTTTTATGACTGGGTTGGTGTTCCAATCCCTCCACTTGAGATCTTGCTTGGATACAGAATATGGCCAGTTTGGGCCCTATGACCCTCTTTACTAGAAGGCTTTGCTAGTGTCAGTCTCACAGATTCTATGGAATTTACATTGCACTAGGTTTTTACCTTACCCTAGAAATGTCCCCAGTATTCCCCTCCTCCCACCTCATCTATTGCAGCCGAATAGCTTGATGTTCTTGTGAAAAATCTAATAGTGGGACTCCTTTACCTACACGTGGGATCCTTTTCCTCCTATTACATTGCCTTGTCCAACTTTGATGTGATAATACGTCCCTGCTTTTATTGTAGCTTGTTATATTATATTTGGTTGATATCCCTTGGAGGCCTGCTCTTCTCTGAGCAAGGGAATAGATCGAAGATAGGAGGAGGTTCAAGGAGTAGAAGAAAGGGTTAGAAGGACAAGAAACTTTGGTCAGGGTGTAATATATAAGAGCATTTTTTTTAAAATTTTTTTAAATGAAAGGAAAAATACCTCATAGGTGTACTCAGATGCTTGGACTTTAGTTAGTTCCTGATGTTGTAAAGGGAAAACCAGAATAGCCATCACAGGCCTGATCCCTTTATAAAGTACTCCAGGCTGCTGAGAAAGAGAGACTTAGACTTTCCCAGAGACAACTACCTTGATTGGTTTTCAAACATCAAGTAGGCATCCCTACAAACATGTCCATGCACAATAGGATCTGATGCTTTGATTCTCTGTCCTATAAATGTCAGATAGAATCATAATCTCATAATCAGGAAAGCTGCACATAAATAGATATTCATTCCTGTATTGGGGCCCCCTTTATTTTAAAGTCAGCATAGTTTCTATGGCTTAGGATTTGGAGAATGGAAGCTTTCGGGAACAGGAGCTAGGTTCCTTTTGGGCACACCCCTTGAAATGTGGACATATTGATTCCTTTAAGGAAAACAGCTAGGAGCTAGCTAATGAGCTCTTGTGGAAACTAACATTTTGTCCCTGACAGATGGACATTTTTATCTGGGAGCTCAGTGTATATTCACAAACAAGGTAAGAGTGACAGCAAAGACTGTTTCCCCTTGGAAATGCCATAGCAGTGTGTGACAGGTCTGATTTCAGCAGAGGCTCCATCTACCATCAAGTGTCTGTTCGTCAATGTGGAGGAACACCACCTTGTAACCTATTGCCTACCACAAAGACACAAGAGTTTAGTGCGGACCTGGGCCTGTGATGTGGCATTAGATACAGGGAATGCCTGACAGTGCTCTCTCCCTCCACATCTGGTGGGCTGTGTGTATACACAGCTGTTCTCACACTTGTGACCTCTGCCTGCCATCATTAAATGCCTTGTTCATTCACTGCTTTTAAGCTGTTTCCAACAGTCTGGCTGTTGGCTTTGCTATTTGAAAAACTAGAGACTTGCAAACTAAACATACTCTTTGGGGAAGATAGATGCCTCCGCTGTAGAGCTTGGGAAGCCCTGTTTGATGCGGCTCACTGAACCATGCAGGGTACTTACGCAGGTCCATGTGGTCAGAGTTTTGTGTTGAGATCATGTTGCTCACAAACTTTCAGTGCATGAATAGACACTAAGACTTGACAGATGTCAACTATCCCAGACTAGGCACAAAGGGACAATGGTGCTGACACCAGTTTGATATGTGGCTCCACCACTGTAGCTTAGAAGCTGATCATGTCAAGTTTTCAATTTTTCAGGCCATTTTCAGGCAGGAAATGTGGCATAATTCTGTAGGTTTCACTGCACCAAACACTCACGAGGCTGTGAGTTTAGGTATTGATGGACAGGCCACATTTTTACAATGCATGCCTGTCTGCTTTAATGAGGCTGAAATGATCTCTTTAAGATCTGCTCAGGAAGGCTTTCTATCTGCTTCTCTCTCCGGTTCCATGCCCTCCTAGGTAGTTGAGTTTGGTTACCTCATAATTCTTCCCAGAGAGTGTGCATCTTTCAGACACTTCAAGGCATTCCTTCATGATAACAAAAAAAAAAAGTTATATAGGCATTTTTTTAAAAGTTTGGATTCTTCTCTAATTTTAGGCATGATGATATTTCTTTTCCCTAATGACAACTCCAATCTAACTTATAAGACACATCTCTGAATGGCACTGTAGCCAAAAGGGAATTTAGAAGATTCAAATTTAATTCTGCTTCAGTCTTGAAATATCCTGATTGATTGATAGGGTCAAAGACTTCAATATATTGCTGGCAGAGTTCCCTAGGGAACCCCATATGGGTCAAAGTTGGGAGGCACGGTGGGCCTCTGATAAATTTATGAAAAATTCCTTTTCTCTTTAGCATTTGATCTTCTTAGACAAAGGTTTTGAGTATATATGGGAGACAGATGACATCATATGTCACTAGAATGAGAACAGCAAGCACATTGCTGCCTTTTTTGGTACCTTGGGGATGGGGGATGCCAGAGAAGTAGGATATGGATATTTACCATTTCATCTCTCAGATATGCTCCTTGGTCATTCCTAATGAAGGGAAAACTCCAGTCTTGTCTCTCCTAAATGATGCATCTTCAATTTAACCATGTCTTTTTAATCTTTCTAACTTCTTCAACTAGTTCTATGCCTTAGTGAGGAAGCATTTAAATATATGTACCTGTGAGGCCCATTCTTATTCAAACCAGAGCATGGGGGAGCTTTCTGAGGAGATAACTATCTCATCCTGTATGCTCACTCAAAAGGTAGTTATTTTCACAATAGACAGTTTTATATATAATATCCAAAGAGGAAATAATGACATAAAATTTGTCTCAGCATGAACTGAAGTCATCAGTGACATCATCTTTAGCCTAAATGGAATTCTTTAAGGTCACAATTCATTGGTAAGTGTTATGGAATATGAAATTGCTCCTGACATTCTGTGTTAATAATCACAGAGTCTATCCAATGGCAAATACACTCTGTTATTCCCAGAGTGATATCCTGTTTCAAGTAGAAATGACATTAAAAGAAAGCCATTTGACTCTAAAGTAAACCTGGATAGTTTCAGGTTTATTGAGACCATTACTGTAGGTTGACCTCACACTATTTGGTATGCCATTGCTGGTATCTGTTCCCAGCTTTAGTTGGTCTGACTGAAGTAGATACTGCTATGACATACTCATGAGAAATTTTTCCAGAAGCAGGGAAAGAGGAATAAGACATTTGGGGGATACATTATTTCCAATTTTTTAATTTTTTCCCCTAGGCATTATGTAAGACATTAACTGTACCTCGTTTTAGATGTTTGTAGTAAACATTTTTGGTTTGTTTGTGTCTTAGAAAGATATAGTCTTCCTTTGGAGCAAAGGGCAGACTGGATCTATGGTCATTATGAAAGATTATGTTTGCTTATGTTCAGAATTTTCCTGTTAAAGAGGAGTAGGATGACTGTCTTAGTGTTATTGTTTTGTGGAGCCAGAATAAAAATTAATGCTGATGTGACCCATGGCTGTGGTGAAAATCCTTTCACTCTACCATAGGAATCTTAGATTTCTCTACCATCATCTATGAAGGTACGGCTAACTAACTAGTTCTAACAGTTATAATAAAATTTATACTTGATAATAATGTCTAGAGAAGTTGTCTCCCTCTATAAGAAACAGCAACATTCATACTAAGGATCCCATGACATGTCAGGGATGTTAGCATCAGTCTAAGGAGACATTTCTGGGCATTGGAGAGCAAATCTCTAGAGAAAACAGGATGTCTACGGTCCATATCAGGTCAGTGGTAAATGGATTAATAATTGGTGGAAATAGGGAGCCCCTGAAAATCCTTAGATTCCAAATTTGATGAAAACAGTTGATTAGTAACATTTTATCAATGGCCTGGTGCCAGTCCTAGCAGGCAACAGAACTAGGCAGTTTTGATCTTATTGTTCTTGCTTTATCAAGAAAAATAGAAGTAAAGGTTTTATGGAATCTTCCTTTGGGTGGTTGGGTGGTTAAGAAAGCTACAGAGGGATGCGGGGGGAATGAGAGACCTTGAATAAAGGTCCAGGGAGCCCACTGCATGTTGTGAAGTTGTGAAGCCTGGATTGTATTGGAAAACCCAAGCTATTGGAGATGTAATAGCCATGGAATCCCTGCCAAGGACAAGCAGGGTATGGAACCAGCCCAAGATTGAGAAGTGTATTGTAGTCAGAAAAGCTGGAAGGAGTGGGAGATATAAAAAGCCAGCCAATAAGCTCGTTGATATCAGGCATAAGATATACAACATTTGGAGTTTGGCCTATCGGGTTTTGATCTTGCTTTGGTCAAATATTTCTTCATTGTGTCCACTTTCCTCCTTTTAAAATGATTCCTGAATGTTGAAATTATGCAATTTGTGTTTTGATTTTATAAGGAATTACAGCTAAGGAATTGTCTTGAATCTTAGAAGAGATTTTGGATTTTTACACAGTGTTGAGATTGTGGAGGACTATAAGGACTTTTGAAGTTGTATTAAATGAATTTTGCATTATGATATGGCCACATACCTATGGGGCTAGTGATTGGAATATGGTGATTTGATTAAGAATTGCCTCTATAGTATCTAGATTTGATGATTGAATATGGGAAGGATTCCCAGGTGGAGCAGTCTCTGAATTGTCCTTTCTTTAGTCTCTGCTCCATAGTCTCTACAACTCCTTCCATGGGTATTTTGTTCTCCCTTTTAAGAAAGAACAAAGTATCCACAATTTGGTCTTCCTTCTTCTTGAGTTTCTTATTGTTTGTAATTTGAACTTTGTGTATTCCAATCTTCTGGGCTAATATCCACTTATCAGAGAGTGCATACCATGTGTGATCTTTTGTGATTGGGTCCCCTCACTCAGGATGATATTCTCCAGATCCATCCATTTCCCTAAGAATTTCATAAATTCATTGTTTTTAATAGCTGAGTAGTACTCTATTGTTTAGATGTACCACATTTTCTGGATACCAGCAAGTGCTGGATGACAGGAGCCTGATCTAGCTGTGGTGAAAGGGATACATTTCCCAATTTCTCTCTTAGTAAGTACATTATCAGTACCTAGAAAGCTACTGAGTTCTTTATGTTGATTTTGTATCCTTTGACTTGTTGAAAGTTTCATGAACTCTAAAAGTTTTCTGGTTGAGTCCACAGGGTCTTTTAAGTATAGAGCAATACATTCTAGGGATAGGGGTCATCTGATTGTCCTATTCGCATCTCTTTTATACCTTTCTTTTGCTCAATGACTTCAGTTAACACGTCGAGAAATGTATTGAGTAATAATGGAAAGAGTGGGCATCTTTGCCTCATTCCAGATTTTGGAGGCCATTTTGTTCTGCCCCATTTAGCACAATATTGATAATAAACTTTTCATCTACAGCCTTTATTATTTTAGGTTAGGTTCTATAAATCCCAAATTGCTTTAGGTCTTCTATCATGAAGGCATGTTGAACTTCGTGAGAATCCTAAGAATTGACACTTTTAAGTTAAATAATATTATACAGTTTCTCATTTGAAGACAGCATCTTTGGTTTACTAATTATTATTAATTAAGATAGGTAAAATTTTCATTTAATAAGTTAAATATACTTACTACGTGTTATATCTACCATTCTGCTTATATGTTTACTAAAAAGAATGGAAATACCACCCCAGAAACATTTTAGCATATGAATAATTACTATAATCTATTTATAACAATACAAACTAAAAATAGACCACACATTTACTAGTAATAAAATAAATAGAGCAAGATATATTTCCTTACAATTTAGAACCATTCAGCAATTCAAAAGAAACAAAATGTAGACATGTGCCTCATGAATTAATCTCAAAATTGCAAAAATACAATATGACATGTAATGATCAATTCTTCTTACATAAACTCCTATAAAATTCAAAGTATTTTGTTTTTGTTTTTGTTTTTGTTTTGTTGTTGTTGTTGTTTTTTCGAGACAAGATTTCTCTGTGTAGCCCTGACTGTCCTGGAACTCATGCTGCAGACCAGGCTGGCTTCGAACTCAGAAATCTGCCTGCCTCTGCCTCCCAAGTGCTGGGATTAAAGGTGTACGCCACCACTGCCTGGCAAAGTTTATTTCATACTTTTTATCTTTTTTCAATATTCTTACTATTAATGCATGTGCACATGCATGTGTATGCATATGTGTGTATGCATGTATATGTGTGTATGCATGTGTATGCATGTGTGTGTGTGACATCATTTGTGTACAAGTGCAAGTGTGTGTCCTAGTGTGCATGTAGAAGTGAAAGGGCAACTTTCAGAAATCAAGTTTTTCACTTCACTATAGCTTCCAGTATCAAACTGAGGTCATCAAGTTTGTGTGGCAAACTCTTTGACCTAGTCAGCCATCTTATCATTCCTCCAAATACTTTAAAGTGACAGCAATTGCTTGTGGACAGAGATAGATGAAGTATGGGTTCCAAAAGGCATAAAAAAGCTTAGAGGAGAGAGAAATCTTATGCTTCTTGATTTTTCTGATGGTGCCACAAATAGAAACATAAATCAAACCTTGGTAAGTTATGCACTTTAAATATATGTTATTCAAAGTGTGTAAGTGACATCTTAATAATTTAAAACCTCTACAATTTGGTATTAAACTATATGTTGGTATGTGAGTTTGAACTGAGTTAATAAATCTATTTGAGTAACACTGTTTCTTGTAATGTTTTCCTATAGGGCATATTGGTGAGAAAAAAAATGAACATTTAAGGCTCCAGGCACATCTTGTAAACTTGCTCTTCCATAGATCTTAATATTTAGGGCCTCACTACAGTGAGACTATGCTTATTTCCTAACAAGTAGGAAACTACTTTGACTTGTATATTATTTCACACTGGGAAAAGTTAAGTTCATGTTGTAACCCAAAGAATTCCTTTCTGGATAAATTAGTAGGTAGGGAAAAATCAACATATTCTTAAGTTGGACAGTGTCTGATTCTAGAAATTACTACCTGTAGGCCCAAAGACAAGAGAAATGGCTCATGCCCAGGACTACCAAGTGAGCTGCCACTGGCTGCAAGTCAGCAACCAGAACCCTTTTTGAGTGTTCTAAGTTGTTACCCAACTGCATTTACAGATCAGGAGCTGGAGCACATTTCTACAGCTCAGGAAGCGAGCCATAAAGACCTGGACAGGATTTTGTTTACAGCTGGTCATATAAGGTGGCCAAGAATCAGAATCTGAACCATGAGTTCAGCAGACTGTGCAGGTTCATAAAGTTCTGCCTGCTCTTTCCACTGGCCTCCACACATCACTGTTGTACACCATGGTACTGAAGGCTCTTTATCAGCAATCTAGATGTTTGTCCTCACTTGTAATACTTGTTAGAAGGTACACTTCGTGTGTCTTCATAGAAGAGCACAGAGGGTGGAATTGATTTTGAACGTGTTATTTGCTATGGGTTATTTCATTTCTAAGGCTCACATGAGGCAATTCATATAAAATGTTGCCGCAAAGCCCAGTAGGGTATTAGGTAAATACTAGCTCCTCATCTGAAAAAAGAAAATGAATGCGTTCAACTTTGTCTCTCCCAACAGACTGCACTGCACGCATCCCTTAACCTTGTGCAACCTGAGGTTGAGAGGGATGTAGGCCGTATAGGAAAATGTTTTGTAAACTTTAGAGTGCTGCTATTCATAAGTAAGACACAACTGTGAAAATTAATCCTAGACCCAACAATCCTGCCCTCAAGCTTTCAATCTCAGAAACAGATGGTCATTCTGTAGTAATTAAGGTACAGGGAGGGTTACATGTGATCAAAGGGCTGTATGATCATGTATAGAAAGGTCACAGTGCAACCTAGTGATCTGTACAAGTAATATGCATAAATAATAAAGAACAGAAATAAAGGGTGCAAATTATGAAAACTTCAGCTGACATCAGGATGCCAGCTACTCTACTTGCTAAAAGAAACCGAGCCTGGAGCTGGAAGCGTCTATTTCGTAATTAACCATGGTTGTTGCTGCTGGCCTTGGCCATGATTTACAAAGCTGGAAAGGAATCAGGCAATATTATTTTAAAAAGAAGTGTTGTTAGATGAAATGTTTTCACAAAACAATAATGGTTTCTAATAATGGGCATATTACAAGAAAACCAGGCTCCCCCACAACCTATTTTCTAACTCTGGGTTACAAGGTTTATGTTGATGGCTACTGAGTTTAGAACACCTGACTTGCTGTTAACAAAATACTTACATGGGCTGCTAAACTGGGAGGTAAGGCAGGTAACCTTGTGTCCTAAGTGCGCAGAGAACATGCCAACTTGCTCTCTCCAACCCTCCTAACAGCCCTGGAAATCTTTGAAGTTACCTTGTATTTTTGGAAAGTAGGAATCTTAAAAAAAAAAAAAAAAAAAAAAAAAAAAAAAAAAATCCTGGGAAACTATCCAAGTTTTAAAAACATCTTCTCTCTTCATGGCCCTCCTGCTGTGATTTCAACTCTCAGCAAAGAGGGACAATGGATAGTTATTTTTAGATATTTAACACACCATGAGATTGGTAATTAAGCAAGGCAATGTTTTTGAGTATAGTCTGTTTCTATATAGAATAAGATTGCGGTGTTTGCATAAGGTCCAACCCACACCTTCCAAAGCAAATGCTTGTTCCTTCCTGCAGGCCATGTACAGAGGCCATAGTTATCTGTCTTGTCAAAGGTGCCTTCCGATCCTGTACCCAACCTCAAATGATAGAAGAGAAGAGAAAAGAACAGGAAATCTGAACCAGCTGCATGGCTAAGAGGCATTAGGAGCATTAGATCATTGCTTTCCTCTCCTGGAATAGAAAGCAAAAAGAATGCAGCAAAGCATGACAGGCTGAGCAACTCACAGTGGGAAAAAAAGGATAACGTTTGATAAGCTGTTCTCACAGAAGGTGAAAGAAAAATCACAAGAGGTCATTAGTTATCACATTTGGGAACAGGATACCAGACAGAGCTTTTAAGCCCTCCTGTTTTAAACGAGCATACATGAGAAAAGATGAGTATTCCATGAGAGTAATCAGCAGCAGCTTCATCCTTTATTTCCATCCATTTGGAAACAAGCATCTTTTAAAATGCCATCTCCTTTTTCTCTTTGAGAATGGGTGCTGGACTCTCTGTGAGTCTTCATGTTCTTCTCCAGCCATAGCTGCAAGGTCCAGTTCAGAGGATGCCCTGACCTCAACACATTGTGAGTGTCTGACCCCTGATTTGGGGAGAGGATGAAAAATTAATGGATGCAGATATGCCCAGCCTGAGCAGACAGATGTTCACTTTACACATCATTTAGAATTCCCTGGTGCGTTTGCCTAGGAGATGGTGACTACGGCAGCTAAATGAAAAGAGAAACTGAGGGAAAGAAGAAGACAGGCTAGAGGGTAAAGAGAGAGGGTAAAGAGAGTAGGGGAGCACATGGCTAAAGTACATGATACTTTAGGAACTGTTCCTATGAAAAGAGAAACAAGAAAATGCAACGACTCCTCTGATGTTATCAGTACACATTGCATACAAACAGTGAATTATCTCTATTCTCCAGAAATACGTAAAATATGCAAAACCAACTTAAAATAAAAAGGCTTAAGGGAAAATTTTGCATGACATAGACTATTGGAAGGTATCTGTATATAATATATGCTCAATAAATGCTAGATTCTTCTCAGAGTAAATAAACATTCAAATTGGGACCATGGCATTATTTTTATGATTAAGTAAAATAGTCAATTAAGAAATATGAGGCCTAAATTTTTACCTGACAAAGAAAGCCCAAGGAAAGAGGGAAACTTGAATCTAAATTGTATGCAACATTTTATACCTAGTGCAAAGCTGAACTTTGCATGTGATGCTTTTAATTTTGGGATTTAATGTGTTATAGTGTATACTTCTCAATGCTATGTCTGATGTAGAGTAACCTGAAATATATATACTTCATAAAAAAGAAAAACCCAAAGTGAAAATGCAAAATCAGCTAAATGATGTAGAGATCAACAAAAGCACCAAAAAAAAAATTTTTTTTTTCTGAACCATGGCAATACTTCTATCAGCTGGTACCAGTGTGGCTACCCCAAGATTGGGACAGAGATGGAATCACTGTGGGTAGGTGTCATACTCACACTGTCTGGCAATATCACAACCCACACACTTCAGCAATGACCCTTCAGAAGAAAGAGTCATTCTAAATGTGGAGCTGGTTACTAGGACAGGTGAGAGCTATGTATTTAATTTAGTGACCACAGGCTATTTGAAGTTCCTGCTTGTCATATGACTGGGATAACCCAGCTCTGCTATACTTCTGACACAATTCCTCCTGGGGTTTAGCAGAATGGGCTGTTATTATGCTATAGCTGATAAACTTGTAATAATCAAGTATGTTTTTCCTTAAATAAGCACAGATTAATTCATGTCATAATTTCCAAGCAAGAAAAGAGTCTTTTGTGAGACTATTGTATCTGACTTGCTTAAAAATTAACAAAACTAAGGAAAGAAAGATATGATATTAAAGCTTGTCATATACTATTTAGAGACTATCTCTAGTATGTGAAGAAATTCATTGATGAAATTAGTAGGGATATGTATTGGACACAGATTAATACATTAAATAGTTATATACTATATGTTATTATTATCCAAAATAGTTTTACATTTCACATGTATCCACTTGAGTTCTGTATGGGTGACATTTATATATTATCTGGGTCTTCAATTACCAGGTACATATCAGAATTTACAAAGCTATACACAATTGTGCTAAAAGAAATTTGGAACACTGTAAATGTAGCTTTGAAACACTTACATCCTGGGTTTTAGCCACAGCACTCAAAAAAAAAAAAAAAAGAAGCAGAAAAAGAAGGAGGAGCAGGAGATGAAGAAAAGGAGGAGGAAGAGGAGGAAGAAGGGGAGGAGGAGGAAGAGGAGAATAGTTAATAATGCTAATAGCATCTTAGGAGAAGAGAAACCAATTGGGTTTGAAACAAGCACGAAGA
This sequence comes from Montemys delectorum, assembly GCA_019843815.1. NCBI lineage: Eukaryota > Metazoa > Chordata > Mammalia > Rodentia > Muridae > Montemys > Montemys delectorum. Next base: position 2,177 of record JADRCD010138079.1, on the reverse strand, counting down.
GCTTAGTGGAAATGAAAGCTAGAGATAGGATAGATAGTCGATAAAGCAAGAGAAAGGACTCTCTATGAACACAGCCTGTGGACAAGTCTATACTCAAAGCCTTGCTACTTTTTGATCATTGGGGAAACATTGTTTCCAAGGCAATTAGAGGTCAGTTAATATTGTGGGGTTAAGTTTTCCAAGTAAAATGTTAAAAGTAAGTTCTGAGGAATCACTTCCCTAATCCAGACTTAAATCTATCAGTGTCATATAGATTGCTGCTGTGGCTGAATACCTGACATGAATAACTTAAGGAAAGAAAGACATGTTTTCGCTCAGCTGGATCCACGGCTTTGAGCTGAAGTCAAGGCAGAATATCTCAGCTGTGGGCACATGGCAGCAGGGAAGTAGAGAAGGATAACAAGAAGGAGCCAGGGCCAAGACACACAATACAAAGCCATTTCCCTGCTGATCCACTTCCTTCAACCATGCCCCACCATGTCGCTCCACCACTTTACAAGTATTTTATCAAAAAATGGAATCTACCAGCACATTAAGCCATTGATTAGGTGGCGTTCTCATGATCAAATTGTCTCTGTAAATACTGCCACAGAGGCATTTCTGGTCCTGCCTTCCTAATCTCCTACACATCTAGAAATCTAATTGAGCTGATAAGACACATATCCCATGTGTCAAAGGAGGCAAACAGATTTGAAGCAGAACACAATTAATTCTTTTATTGGCAGTCTTGAATATGATCTTATCTTTCCGTGGACACATGATTGGTGCCCCTCTGGGTGGCTGAGTCTTCCCTGCTGAGTTAATGTCAAGGATTGCATGCTCTTACTTTGTCCAAATAGAGCAGCTTTACATAGCCAGAGAGAAGACTGGAGATGTCACCCACTGATGGGATTAATTGAGAATATCCAAAGCAAGGAGAAACTTACAGGTCTCAAAGATGAAATGAAGACAATAAACTGATCTGACGAACACACAAGGTTTCCTGATGAGGTGAGAATCATTTTTTCTTTTTTCAGATCTTTTACTAAAGCTGAAAAGAGGATAGATGTTTAAATTAAGCAATGCAGAAAGGTGGATGGAAGCAGAAACCATACCTGTGATGGCTGGAACCCCACAATGTATTAAAAGTATTTAGACTTCGTGTCTGTTAGAGTAGGACAACATCATGGTAACTGGAACAGTTAGTAAGCCATATTACCTAAAAGCAGAAGCAAAATGAATAAGACAGTGGGGTTTGTTCCAGAAGTGTGACTTGAGGACTAAGGACATGAGCTTTTGTGTACACTCTGCCATGTGTCACTTCTCAAAACACTTGGCCCAGATCACCACATCTAGGGTTTGCTCTCTCCTTATCCTCCCCCCCCCATCCAAGTATCCTAACACCCTCTTTTATTTCTTTCACATGAACGTGATAATTGTGTAAAGAATTTACATTCCCCTAGTCCTCATCATCTCATTACCATAAGAACACAATACTGAGGTCACAGAGCCTTTCTTGGAACATAGCAGACACTCAGGAAGTGCACATGGGAACCCTTGTTGGTGCTACAATCTTGGCAATGAGGTACGATGGGGGTGAGGAAGATCTCTTCTTTCTTGTAGTATCTGAACTGAACTGAACATTTACTTCAGAAAAGCTTGTATGGAATTGCTATATATGTATATAGCTGCTATATATATATATATATATATATACACACACACACACACACACACACACACACAGTGCTTTGCAGTGAAATGGAAGGTGAGGGAGCAAGAGCAAGATGTCCTGATTGAAAGCCCTGGAGCTTGTGGACCAGCCTCTTTCCAGTGTTCTTGAAGATCATTAGGTATCTCTTGGTCTGCTCCTTTCTGCTTGAGGAGTTGGCTGCTGTTCCTGAAATTATTATTTTTCCCTTCTATTATGCTTGTCCGATGTGGCACTTTAATGCCTTACAGATAAAATGGTTTCTGTCAGCCTGCACTTCTCATGCCTGGAGAAAGTTTTACTGCTTCATAAAACCCTGTAATGCCCCAGTGTTTAAAGAAGATCTATCACTCTATCAGTGGGTCTTTATGGGCTCTGTGTACGTCTTTTTTTTCTTCTTCTTCTTTTATCTTTGCAATGCAAGGTTGGTTCCTGAAGCAAAAAGGGGACAGAGATGAATGGATATGTGTGTGTTAATGAACGTCAG
>JADRCD010138073.1:0-10781 GCA_019843815.1 Montemys delectorum | reverse complement strand
TCAAGACAGGGTTTCTCTGTGTAACCCTGGCTTGAAAAATCAAAAAAAAAAAAAAAAAAAAGAAAAAAAAAAAAAAAGAAAGAAAGAAAAAAAAGATATACTGTTAAACCTAATGTGGTGGTAGTGCATGTGTTTAATCTCAACCACTTGGCAGGCAGAGTTCCAGGAGAGTCAGTGCTACACAGAGAAACTGTCTTGAAAAAACAAAAAACAAGAAATCTAACCAAGTAACCAAGCAGAAACAGATACAAAGTTACTAGAGATGTACTTCGACAGGAAGAACGTTGCCATCCCTCAGGGTTTACCTGTCTCGGCCTTCCGTAGTGCTCCTCAGGCAAGAGCACCGGTGTTACAAGACGACACAGCTGAGGTGAGTGTGCGCGTTATCACATACCTGTAATACAAGTGATTTGGGAGGCCAAGGCAGGACAACCAAGAGTTCAAGGCCAGGCTGGGCAACTTAACAAGACTCTGTCAAATAAAATAAGAGAAATTCTGGGAATACAATTCAATAGTAGGGTTCCAGTCTAGTAAACAAAAACAAACAAACAAAAAAATTCTAAATTGGGAAAAGTGATACACTTCATTAATCTCAATACCAGGGAGGCAGAGGCAAGAGGATCTCAAGGCCAGCCTGGTCTACATAGTTCTAGGACAGCCAGGGTTACATAGTGAGACAATATTGAAAACCCCAAATCCCACCGAAACACCCAGAATGCCAGCTAGGCGTGGTGGCACGTGTTTGTCATCCCAGTGTTAAGAGAGTAAGTGTCAGAGGCTGGGTCCCAACAAGCCAGGCTTGGCCACTCCTCAATAATTTCAAAGAGCCAAGTTCATAGCAAATCAGAAAAAGGAAATTTATTCAGTGTGGCCTCAGTGGGAAGAGGGACTCAAAGCTGGATCCAGGGTGTCTCCAGGTCCCAGTTGTCACCTTGGATCAGGGGCCTAGGGTTGAAGTAGAAGCTTGAAGAGAAAAGCAGAAAGAGGCTGTCATATCGGGGTGTGATTAGTCCCATCAGGGTCTCAGCACCAAGTCTTTCCTCACCTTCAACTGACAGAGATCGTTTTCCCAGGAGAGAAGTTCTTCCTGCGTCTGCCTCAAGGGCGTTAGCCTTCTCCCCTCTGGGGAGGCAATCCTTAGGAGGAGTCTAGTACCTCCAGGCCCTTTGTTTCAATAGTCTGACAAGCAAAGGGCCAGTTAAGGGGCAGGGCCCTTTCACCTGCATCAGAAGGCTGATGGTTGCTGTGAGGTCCAGGCCAACCTGGACTACAGGAGAAGAGTCTGTTTCTTCAGCTTGACCCCCAAATACAACATTCATCTCAAAAGGGATGAGAGAAGTTTTTATTTTTATTTATTTTGAAAGATTTATTTATTTTATGTGTATGAGTATACTGTCTCGTCTTTAGACACACCAGACACATTACAGACAGATTATAGCTGGTTGTGAGCTACCATGTGGTTGTGGGGAATTGAACTTGGGACCTCTAGGAGAGCAGTCAGTGCTCTTAATGAGCCATCTCTCCAGCCCAGTTTTTTAATTTTTAAATTTTTTTTTTCCAGACAGAGAATGTTTCTCTGTGTAGCTCTGGCTGTTCTGGAACTTGCTTTGTAGCCCAGGCTGGGGTTGAACTCACAGAGATCCTCTTGCCTCTGCCTTCAGGGATGGATTAAACTCATGAGCCGTTACCACCCAGGTGGAAGGATTGTTTATTCTTGAGCCAAATATGAATGATTATGTCCCAGACACAAAGACTTAGGTTACCCCAAATTCCATGTTCCAGTCTGGAAGCAGTGGGTAAGTTTTTATAGTAACAGAACAATGACAGTTACAAATCAAGCACTTTAAAAATACATTGGTGGGGGCCAGGTGGTGGTGGTGCACTCCTTTATTCTTAGCACCTGGGAGAGGGGCAGAGGCAGGTGGATCTCTGTAAGTTTGAGGCCAGCCTTGAGTTCCAGGACAGCCAGGGCTACACAGAGAAACCCTGGCTTAAAAAAAACAAACAAGCCAGGCAGTGGTGGCGCACGGCTTTAATCCCAGCACTTGGGAGGCAGAGGCAGGCGGATTTCTGAGTTCTAGGACAGCCAGGGCTACACAGAGAAACCTGTCTCCAAAAACCAAAACCAACCAACCAACCAACCAAACAAAACAAACAAAAAACAAACCAAAACCAAAACCAAAAAGACCAAAGCAAATCAAACCATTGGTGACGGGCCAGAGAAATGGCTTGGGTTAAGATCACCAGGTGCTCAAAACAAACAAACAAACAAACAAACAAAACAAAGAAAATCACCAGCTGCTCTTCTAGAGGACCCAGGTTCAGTGCTCAGAACACACATCTTGGCTCACAGACATCTAACTCTTGTTCCAGAGGATCTGCTGTCCTCATCTGATCTCTATGGACATCATGCATGCACACAAAACACTCATACACAAAATAAAACAAAAAACCAGACTGGTGGAAGATGTAAGTAGGCGGTTACAACAAAGCAGAGAAATACCAGCTATATGCTTCTGATGTTGTCTGTGGGCTTTTGGTTGGTAGAAACCGGGTTTTAACTTATTCCAAGAGGTTTTTATTTATTAGTCACAACACGTTATAGCTGACACAGAGGCAGGTAAGCAATGGGTATGAAGGAGGCTAAAGATAATTTAGACAAATTTCAATCAGTCTCTGGACCTGCAATGTGACTGAAGGCAAGTAGCCAATCCGCCTTTCCGCCACAACTTCTTCCCAGGATTTCTCATGCACAAAGGAAAGAAAGTGAAACAAGCTAACCAATCAAAACCCTGCCCAAACAAAACAACCTGTGAATACATAGAGGCAAGATTCAGAGAAAATGCAACTTTGTTCCCTTTGTGCCCAGCAGTGGTGGTGCAAGCCTTTAACGTCAGCACTGGGGAGGCAGAGGCAGGAGCAGGTAGATCTTTTTGAGTTCGAGGTTACACAGAGAAACATTGTCTCAAACTCAAAAACAAACAAACCTTTCCTCCTAAACGGCGTTATTCCACACATTAGGGCGCACTCAGTGGCGGTGGAAGAGCGCCCTGCGGGACAGGCTCCCTGGCCCAGTTTGGTTCCCGGTCCCCTGGCAGGACAAGCAGTTTGTCCACAGGACACGTCTGTGGCGCACCTATTTGATTCTTTACGGGCCATTTTCTCAGATCTCGCGAGACCCTGGCGGAAGTCTCGCGATACGTAGGCACCGGCGGAGAGGAGGGAGATCTGAGCGGCTGCTGCAGCACCCGACTCCTCTACTGAGGTAAAGGACCGAGTGTCTGGCTCCGCGAGTGCCCCAGGCGCTGCGGGCGCGGCGCGAGGTGCGCGGCCGGAACGAGGCCGTGCGAGGGAGCTGTCTGCTGCGGTGGGGAACGCACGCGGTCCGAGTCGGTCCTGTCGCGCGCCTTCCCTTGGCAGGGTCTCCCGAGTCTCCCACCCCCGTGTCCCGCGGCAGGGCGCAGGGAGGGAGGAGTGCCTGGACCCAGACCGGGGCGGAGGGGACGGAGTGGCCCGCCGTGGGCTGAAGGGCTCCCGGGGTTGGAGTCGGTCATTTTGTAGGTCCCAGGGATCGAACTCGGGTTGACAGTCTTGGTGGTGGCAAGCCCCCGTAAGCGCTGAGTCGTATGTCAAGCCCACTGTGTGTGTGTGTGTGTGTGTGTGTGTGTAAGTCCTGTTTATTGAACCTAGGACCTTATGCACTCTTATCACTGAGCTCTGTCTCCAGCCCTTTTAAAATTAATTGATTGGCTAATTAATTGTGTGTGTGTGTGTGTGTGTGTGTGCGTGCGTGTGCGTGCGTGCCTACCTATCTGTTTTTGTCAGGACTGTTGCATTCTACCACCGAGCCATGTCCTCAGCCCTTTTAAAAATTAATTGATCGGCCACTTAATTGATTTGTGTGTGTTCACCCATATATACCAGGTTTCCTGTTGAGGTCCGAGGATAACTTAGTTCTCGTCTTCTTCCTTATGGGTCCTAGAGATGGAACCTTGCTCGTCTGTCTTGCCCTAAAGTACATTACAGATTGAGCTGTTTTCCGTGCCCATTCTCCCTGAGCAGTGGGTAGGATTGAACCTAAGGCTTCGTGTGTGCTAAGTAGTCACCAACTCTGCTACCTCCTCAGCCCGATTCTTTCTCTTCTTAATTTTTATTCTGTGATGGGGCTTCCCAAGTTTTCCGGGCTGGTCTTGAACTTGCCACCAGCCTTTGAATTTGTCTCAACCTTCTGAATACCTGAGATAACAGGCCCGTGACACCAGGTGCTAGGTTTCCCAGGCTGTCCCATGGCTGAAGCCAGAAAGAAGGCGCGCGTGTGTGTGTGTGTGTGTGTGTGTGTGTGTGTGTGAGTGTGAGTGAGTGCGCGCACGAGCGCCTGTGCCTGTTAACTCAGCAGCCATCCAGAGCAGCTGGTGTTTTGGAAGAAGGTCTGCTGTCTGGAAGTTCAGTGGAGAGGGTACAGCTTGAGGTGGCTTCTGAAACTGCAGCCCTTCATTCGTTTGTGTTAATGGCTGAGTTCTTGTGTTGGTCTGAAGAGGGAGGACAGAAAGTGTGACTTCTGCTTGATCTTGGAGGGCAGAGGCCCGCTGCTTCCCACTGTGCCTGTTGTCCACTGACCACCAGCTTTTGCTTTGTCATATGTGTAATTGGGATGCACACTAAGGTTCTTGTTAAGTGGGAAATTCAGAAGAAATTTCTGCAAAGTAAAACCCTCTCCCCTTTTTTGAGACTGGGTCTAGCTGTATTTTTAGGTCTCTGTGTATAACACAGGTTGGCCCACAACTTGTGGTCTTGCCTTAGCCCCGTAAATACATTCCTTTTCTCCTCTGATTGAGAAATTCTTAGACTCCTGGACTGGCTGGTTCTGTGTGTCAACTTGACACAGGCTGGAGTTATCACAGAGAAAGGAGCCTCAGGTGAGGAAATGCCTTCATGAGATCCAGCTGTAAGGCATTTTCTCAATTAGTGATCAAGGGTGGGAGGGCTCATTGTGGGTGGTGCCATCTCTGGGCTGGTAGTCTTGGGTTCTATAAGCAAGCAAGCCAGGGAAAGCAAGCCAGTAAGAAGGGCCATCCCTCCATGGCCTCTGCATCAGCTCCTGCTTCCTGACCTGCTTGGGTTCCAGTCCTGACTTCCTTTAGTGATGAACAGTGGTTTGGAGGTGAAAGCTGAATAAACCCTTTCCTCCCCAACTTGCTTCTTGGTTGTAATGTTTGTGCAGGAATAGAAACCCTGACTAGGACAACTCCTTTGCCACAAACCCTCTCCACCCACACCTTACCAACACCTTACCTGTTCCCCTTATGTCAGCCTCTCCATTCTGTCCCCAGAAGATTGTGAAGGAGTTTAGATAGCTACTGAGCCATGTGCAGATTCCTTCCACACAGCCTCATTCGTTCAGTCACTGTCCCCTGGGCTGACTCTAGTTGGAAGTTCTAGGACAGCTTAGGTGACCTCCAAGAGAAAGATTATTTGATTACTTACTTGACTCTTGATAGAAGACCAAAGAGGGGTCTTCTGCCTACCACCATTGTGGCTTCTGAACCCAAGGCAGTATTGTTAGTTGCCTGCAAGTCTATTTCATTCTTACTGCTTAAAGGGTCTACTTATCCAGACTTATCAGAATATTCTGGACCTGTCCTAGAGTCCTCTGTTCTAGGGGGACCAGGCAGTTGTTTATGGGTTAAAGGCTAAAATGTTGCCTAGCCTGGATCTGTCTGCTTTTGTTGTGAGGGTGCTCCATAGACCCCATTTGTAAAAAGGCCCCCATGTGTCTGAATTCCAGGGTGTCAGGTGTCAGTGTGGGAATCAGTTCTTTCCTTCCTCCTTGTGAGTCATGGAGCTCAAACTCAGGTCAGCAGGCTTCGTGGGAAGCATCTTTACTTACCAGGCAACCCACAGACATTAAAGTTACAGGCATCCTACACAGATTCCATTATCCCAAACAGAGAAGAGCACCCAACCAGGGTCACAAAATCCTAGCCATGTCCTCTGCCCTTACAGGGCCTAGTTCTTTCCGCCTGATTAGATGCCATCTGTCACTGTTTGCCTCTCAAGAACCTTGATGCACCTATTTCCTGAGTGTCTGAACTCTCTGCAGTTTTTCAGTTTTCTAGGTCCTGGCTTCAGTCTGACAGCTGGATGCTGCCTTTGTCCTTATCCAGGTATCGTGTAAGAGTCCTGTTCTTCCTTTGCTTGGCCTCCATGCCTATGGGAGGGCAACAGTACTGCCACTACAGTCCCGTGTGAGCCGAGTCAGCACAGAAATCCCCACCTCACTTACTTGACTTCTTCCCTGGTCCATCCCAGTCACTGATCTGAAAAGAGCTTCCAGTTTGCCCTTCTCTGTCCACTGTCTGTTCTTTCAGAAAGCCCATGGTGAGGAGTCTCCAGCTCAGCCACATAAACCTCTTCTGGCTATTATGTACCCCAGCCTTGTCCTCTCCCCTGCTGGGGTAGGAGTGGGCATTTCTATCCTGATCCTTCTCGGGCTTCCTTCCCTGGGAATATCTTCCTTCTGTAACTTCATTGATGCAGGATATTTGATCATGGTGTGAACCCCAAGATATGTTGTTTACTGGAAAAACCAGTTTCTAGATGTGGTATGGCTCAGCCCTAGCACACATGTTTAATCCAAGAGCTTTATGTGTATTGTAAACAGGATTAAATAAAGTCAACCATTGGTCAAGAGGTGGATCAATCAACCAGTTACAGGGAGTAAACATAGGAAAAAACAATCATAGAGAATAAGGGAGAGTCAGGAGGAGGGATAGAGACACACAAAGAAGTAGAAGGGAGGGCATTTCAGTGTGAGGATTTTTGAGGTGGTGTGGAGACTCACTGCCTTTTTCTTCTGGGACATTGGCTGAGAAGCAAGGTCAGCTGGGTGCTTTTTCTGCCTCTCTGAGCTAGCAGGCTTTTACCCCAGCATCTAGCTCCCAAGTCTTTATTGGTAAAATAAAAGCAACCCTTCACCCTTAAGCTCTCTCCTGCAGTCAACAGAGCATTGCTCTGGAAGCCCTCCCTTCAGATGTCTAGATGCACAGTGCAAGGATCCCCTCACTGCTCACCATGGCCCTTGAACCTCCTGCCATCTATACCTCGGCTGCTTTCTCAATGGCCACCCCTGGAGATACTTAACTGGCTCTCCGTCTACCGGCCTCAAACTAACTAACTAACTTACTTTCTCTCTCTGTCTCTCTGTCTCTCTGTCTTTCTCTCTCTGTCTCTTTCTCTCTCTCTCTGTCTCTCTCTCTCTCTCTCTCTCTCTCTCTCTCTCTCTCTGTAGAGGTGGGGTCTCTCTTGTAACATCAAGCCTCCTGCCTCTACCTGCTGATATCGTAGGCATATTGTGTGGCATGGTTTGTGCCTCATTTCCTCTCCACAGTGTTGGCAGTATTGGCTTCATGGTAATGTTGAAAATATGGTAGTTTACTCCGTAAAAGTCTTAGGGGAGTAGGCTATGCTAGTAGACCGCACATGGGAAGGCTGTCTCTGACCTTTGCTCTGTTCCCTAGAAGGAGGGTGACCATGGAAGACCTTGGGGAGAACACCACAGTCCTGTCCACCCTGAGATCTCTGAACAACTTCATTTCTCAGCGAGTGGAGGGAGCATCAGGCCTGGATATGTCTACATCTGCCTCAGGGTCCCTACAGAAGCAGTATGAATATCACATGCAGGTGAGCAGCCCTCTGGGTCTCTGGGTATACACTTGGCCTGGGTGGGGCCAAATCAGCTTGGAGGTCAGATGAATGTCCTGCAGACGCTTGTAGGCATTCATCAACTCGAGCAGTAGCTAGAGACCTGGGCCTGTCTCCACTATGCTGGTTAGAGGTTGCCTTGGTTGCCTCTGTGGGGACTGAATTCAGGTTCTCACACTTCCTTCCTTCCTTCCTTCCTTCCTTCCTTCCTTCCTTCCTTTCTTTTTTTTTTCTATCATTATTTTTTTAAAAAAGATTTTATTTTATATGTATGTGAGTACACTGTAGCTGTCCTCAGACACACCTGAAGAGGGCATCAGATCCCATTACAGATGGTTGTGAGCCACCATGTGGTTGCTGGGAATTGAACTCAGGACCTCTGGAAAAACAGTCACTGCTCTTAAACCGCTGAGCCATCTCTCCATCCCTCTTTCTTTCTTTCGACAGGGTCTCACTATGTCTGTAGACCTGGCTGGCCCTGAGCTCTGCCTGGCTCTGTTTCCTGAGTGCTGAGATAAAAGGCAGGTGCAGCTATGCCTGCCCCACAGAGGCCAGGCGGACGCTTACTGTGATTTGTAGTCTTATCTCACTCTGTTCTTCCTGGGAATGCTCCTAGGGATGCAGTTCCAAGGAGCCAGGGCTCCAGAATGAAGGAAGGACTTGAGGCTCCAGAAGTGGCAGCCATAGCTCCAGCTGGGGTAGGGCTTCTGGGCCTGAGGAAAGCAGTGATGTTTCTGCCTTGCCTGGCCCTCTCTGCACACAGTGGCCACGCCATGATGCTTCCAGGCTTCTTTGCTCACTCTTTCCTGTTCCCTTCTGCTCTGTGATGAGTTTGGAGCTTCGTTTGCTCTGGGAACCCTGGTGATGCTCATGCACTGCCCAGCAAACTGGACAATGCTTGTGAAACATTGGCTTGTTGACTCTTTGTCCCGGCACTACCCGCATTCAGCCTTTTGGTGGCAAGCACTGTCTTTCATCTTGTGAGTAGGTCTTTTTTGGTTTTTTGAGACAGGGTTTCTCTGTGTAGACCAGGCTGGCCTCGAACTCAGATATCAGCCTGCCTCTGCCTCCCTAGTGCTGGGATCAAAGGCGTGCACCACCACTTGGTGTGAGTAGGTCTTTTATGACAGTGTCTTTTGTTATTAAATCACTCTTCTCCCTCCCACCCCCCTTTCTTGGTAGCACTGGGTATTGAACCCAAGGGTTTGCACTTGGTAAACAATCTCTTTACCACTGAGGTACATTTTCAAGTTTATTTTATTTGAAAAAAATTTTTTTAGATTTGTTTTACTTTATGTGAGCTAGTGTTTTGCCTGCATGCATGTATGAATGGATATATATATATCTCATTCCTGGCTCCTCTATAGTAGCAGCAAGTGCCTTCACTATTGAACCATCTCTCCGGTCCTTACATCCTTGTCTTAAAGCCACTATTTTTTGAAGTGATGCTGCCAATAGATGGTAGCTGTGTCTGAGTGGTAGTGAAATAAGAAGGAGGTTACTTTGTTTTGAAAAAATACTCCCTCTTGAAAAACCAAAAGCCGGGGTTGGGGATTTAACTCAGTGGTAGAGTGCTTGCCTAGTAAGTGCAAGGCCCTGGGTTCGGTCCTCAGCTCTGGAAAAAAAAAAAAGAAAGAAAGAAAAACCAAAAGCCATCCCTCCCTCCCTCCTTCCCTTCTACAACTGAACCACAGGCCTTGGGTACAGGAAGCAGGCGTTCTACCCGTGGGGCCTTGGGTACATGAGACAGGCCCTCCATCCCTGGGGCCTTGGGTATACAAGGCAGGCCCATCCATCCCTGTAGTGCATCTCCAGTGCCATCCTTACTCTTTATTTTGAGACAAGTTTCGTGAAATTGTTCAGGTTGGCCGTGAATTTACTCTGTCCTAAACTGGCCTGGAACCTGTGTTCCTTCCTCATGCCTCAGCCTGAGGTGACAGGCACCTCCACCCACCTGAAGAAATGCATTTTATTGATGTGTAGGACTTGCGGTTCAGTAGGAGGAAGATGTGGATCAGGCTGTATGAGGTCCCTGGGTGCTCCATGCTGCTGCTCCCCAGGCTGGCTTCTGCAGAGGCTTCAGCTTGCTGAGTCCTAGGGCAGAGTTGGGTGTGGTATACTTGGGAGATAGAGGCAGAGGTGTTGAGTTTGAGGCCAGCCAGGCCACATAGCAAGACTGTGCCACTAAAGCAAAACCTGGAGTATGAAGGGACTTCACCCCCCCATCAGCAGGTAGGTGTGGAAATGAGAACAAAGGCAGCAGAGAGCTAGAGAGATGACTCTGGGTTAAGTGCTGGCTGTGCAAAACTGAGGACCTGAGTTCAGATCCCCAGTTCCCCTGTAAACATCTGCATGATGCCGTGTCTGAAGCCCATTACTCTTCAGGGGCAGCAAGTAGAGCCAGGAGGATCCCTGGAGCTCATTGTCAGCCTAGTGGAATGGATGAGCTCTGGGTCTGGGAGGACCTTAAGAAAATAAGGTGGAGGTGATCGAGGAAAATGCCCAAAGTTAACCTCTGACCTCTAGGTATACATGCCCACCCATGTGAACACATACTACAAATGCATACATATCCAAATGTACAGGTGGAGGGTTGGGGAAGGCTTGGCATCAGGCATAGGTGGGCTGGGGGTTGGGTAGTTCTGTGGTGTGTGGGATACGAAGCAGAATCCCTTGCTTCTACCAATTAGGTGTCAGTTGCGTACAACCTATAACCCTTTGTGGCAACTGGAATGTTTCTAGAATCTTTTTTTGGTTTTTCAAGACAGTTTCTCTGTGTAGTCCTGGCTGTCCTGGAACTCACTCTGTAGACCAGGCTGGCCTCGAACTCAGAGATCCGCCTGCCTCTGCCTCCCAAGTGCTGGGATTATAGGCGTGCACCACCACCACCCGGTTTATGTTTCTAGAATCTAAACAGTGCCAAATGTTCTCTGGGAACAACATTTCCCTCTGTAGGGAGCCACTGCCCGAGTCTTAAATTCTGGGTTTAAAGTATGTATGAGTATTCCAAAGATGTGTCTAGATGAAATGTTGGTTTAGTGAGTGAGTGCATCCTGAGGATCTGTGAGCACCCAGGATGT
>JADRCD010138065.1:39011-50636 GCA_019843815.1 Montemys delectorum | reverse complement strand
AGAGAGAGAGAGAGAGAGAGAGAGAGAGAGAGAGAGAGAGAGAGAGATGGGCATGGTCATCATCTCAGCTTCAAGGTCATCCAACTGCAAAGGGCTTTCTGACCTTTAGGAGACAGCTTTTTTGTTGTTTTGTTTTGTTTGTTTTCAAGACAGGGTTTCTGTATGTAGCCCTGGCTGTCCTGGAACTAGCTCTGTAGACTAGGCTGGCCTTGAAATCACAGAGTTCTATCTGCCTCTGCTTCATGAACACTGGGATCAAAGGTGTGTGCCATCATTGCCCAGCTGACCTTTAAACTCTTGATCTTCCTGTGCTGGGATTACAGGTATGCACCATCCCCTTTGGCTTATTTTCATTTTTTTTCAAGACAGGGTTTCTCTGTGTAGCCTTGGATGTCTGGAACTCACTCTGTAGACCAGGCTGGCCTCGAACTCAGAAAATCCACCTGCCTCTGCCTCTCAAGTGCTGGGATTAAAGGCGTGCGCCATCACCTCCTGGCTATTTTCATCTTTTAAAGTAGATTCAACTATTTGAGAGGGGCTAGGAATCGAGCTCAGTGGTAGGACATGCTATGTTGGGGGTGAGGAGGGGCAGAGGCAGGGCCAAACAGGTCTTGCTGAGTCACCCCATATGGAAGTGACTGAGATTAGCCTCAAAACTCCAACCAGGCCAAGATGGGGCCCAACACTCCTGAACCTCAGGTATGACACACTCGGTCCTGGGAAGTTGAGAACTGTCTGGAATTATCCCGGTAACTCAGGCTTCAGGTTCTCTTCTAAGGCTCCTCACAGCCTGTATCCTTCTTTACTCAGGTCTCCTCTCTCCTTCCCTCCCTCGCTCCATTTTTCCTTCTGCTTCCTATCTCTCCGTACATTAGCCCCTGTTGAGCCAGTCAGCTGCTTCTTCACATGATTCAGTGGCCACTTCCAGGACAACTTGGAGTGCCTGCCTGTGCAGGGACTTACAGGGTACAAACAAGGGTACCGCCCACTGCTCAGGAGACAGGAGACTTAGGTGCCTCAATCGTGGGCGTCAGCACCCATGGAAAAGGGTGGGTGTCCTTCTCCATGCTGTCCTGGCTGCTGCCATTTTCTCAACCATTGGGATCCCTGAGGTTCAGAAACTGGGTGCGGGATGGAGATTGTGTTGGGCTCTCGGGACCCTGAATCAGCAACCACAGGCCAGGAAGGACTTGTCAGAACTACCTCTGAGGGCGTTGTGATTACTTCAGCTGTCAAACAATAAACTGCCTTACTGCTTTCACAACATAGGTCACCAACTGTCCAGCCTCCCCTCCCCTTCTGGCTCTGGTGTCCTTACTAATAGTTGCCACCACTGCTTCTTCTCACGAGTATAGCCAGCACTCCCTAAAGTCCACAAGAAAGATAAGCTAGGAGAACAAACTTCTTTTTTTTAAAGATTTATTTATGTATATGAGTACACTGTAGCTGTCTTCAGACACACCAAAAGAAAAGCATCAGATAGTTGTGAGCCACCATGTGGTTGCTGGGATTGGAACTCAGGACCTTCGGAAGAGCAGTCAGTGCCCTTAACCATCTCTCTAACCCAAGACAAGGTTTTTAAAGCTCAGGGGTAGAGGGTTTCCCAGTGGGGAATCTGGTGAACAAAATTGGTGGGGTTACAGATACAGAACATAACAAGTTAGTCACAACGACTTCCCGAAGCAAAGCCATGGTTTCAAGGTGGTTCTGACAAGGTAGTCATACAAACTTTTGAAATAAAAGTAGGGGTGCAAGATGGTTATAAACACTTTTTTTTTAAAGATTTATTTATTTAGCCGGGCGTTGGTGGCACACACCTTTAATCCCAGCACTTGGGAGGCAGAGGCAGGTGGATTTCAGAGTTCGAGGCCAGCCTGGTCTACAGAGTGATTTCCAGGACAGCCGAGGCTACACAGAAAAACCCTGTCTCGAAAAAAACAAAAACAAAAACAACAAAAAAAGAGATTTATTTATTGTATGTAAGTACACTGTGGCTGTCTTCAGACGCACCAGAAGAGGCCTTCAGATCTCATTATGGGTGGTGGGGGCCACCATGTGGTTGCTGGGATTTGAACTCAGGACCTTTGAAATAGCAGTAAGTGCTCTTATCCACTGAGCCATCTCTCCAGTCCCATAAACACGTTTTTGAAACAAAGACATGTTTCAAAACAAAGACATATTCCACCATCTCCTGGAATAGGTGGTACAGAAACATTTGTAGTTAAGGTTGCAGGTGGGACATTGCCCAGTCCTTGAGAACCAGAGGTTTAATCATAAACAGGGCTGAACCTAGTTTATTATAAAATGGCTTGTAAGCCTAAGATGGAGGGAGGCAAGCTTGCTCATCAGTGAAAGACAGTGGGCTTTAAAATCATCTAACCAGGGGAAATGTTTATCCTCTTCTGTAGGCCAGAATTTGCATGTCTCCCAAATGCCCTGTTCTGGTTGGTTTTGTTAACTTGACACAAACCTTGACACATATCTGGGGAGAGGGACTCTAAGTTGAGAAAATGCCTCAAAAGAGTGGTCTGTAGGCATGCCTGTGAGGTCTTGTCTTGATTAATGATTGATGTAGGAGGAGTCAGTTCCTTGCGGATGGTGTCACCCCTGGATAGGTAGTTTCTGGTTGTATAAGGAAGCTGAGCAAGCCACAGAGAAGCAAGCCAGTATGTAGCATCCTCTGTGGCGTTTGCACCTGACTCCAGGTTCCTACTCTGAATTCTCACCCTGGCTTCCCTCCAGAGCCGAGCGAGCGTTGTTAGATAATCCATTCCCTCCCCAGGCTTGCTGTTTCTCATAGTGTTAATCACAGCAATAGAAAACCTAACTAAGCTCCCTTCCCCCCCAACATCTAATTGGTCCAGGACACATAATGATCTGTGTCTTGTAGGGTTACCTAGAGTTCATCAAGGCTCAAGATAACAAAACCCTGAAAGTGCTATTTCACAGTCTGTCTGTGCCCTCAGGGGCTCGGAGCATCAGCCATCTTTAGGGGAGTTCAAAATAGCTAGTGCAGGAATAAAAGGAGTCTGATTGGTGTTAGACTGATAGTTTCTGCTCAGGGCATCAGAGCCACAGGAGGAGTCCGACAGCTACTGATTAGGGAGCCAAACTGCCCTGCTCCGTGAAAGAACTAGTCATTAACACTGTTGTAACTGCTTTTAATGTTTTCTACCTACCTCCCCAGCACCTAGGGGGAAGGCCATCCATGCATTAGGATAGAGGAACAGAATTGACGAAATGATCTATTCACAGGAGATTTCTTAGATTGCCTTACGTGACCCAACAGTAGCCGACTGCATATCGCAGAGGCTAAGAACAAAGAGGCTGTCCGGTTTATGAGGCTACATACCTCAGCAGTCCCTATCTTGATGTGGAAGGTCTGGAGGATTCTCAGAGAACTTCTGGTCTTCAGTCATCCATGGAAGGCCTGAGAAGCTGGGTTTTGACATCACTGAAGGATGGCACCTCCCCCCGCCCCCCAGCATCGGCAGCAGTAACAGCAGCAGCACAGGTAATACATTCACCAGCAAGAAGTGAGGGTGAGCACACAGAAGAAGCCCCGCTTCCCCCTCTTCCTATTTGGGCAGACACTGGAAGGTCCGGTCCATTCTAGGAGGTGATTCCCCAATGTAGTTAATACATCCAGAAAGCACCCTCACAGACATGCTCAGAGGTGTGCCTCTTCGTTGAGTCAAGATCCAAGTAGGTTGACGACTGTCTTGCTGTAATGAAACACCATGACCAAAAGCAACTTGGGGAGGAAAGGGTTGATTTGGCTCACCTATCCCAAACTATACTCCATTGAGGGAAGCCAAGGTAGGAACTCAAACTGGGTAGGAACCTGAAGGTCGGAGATGATGCCAAAGCCATGGGGGAGTGCTGCTTACTAGCTTGCTCCTCATAGCCTCCTCATGCTGCTTTTTTGTAGACCCCAGGACCACCTTACCTGGGGTACCTCTACCCACAGTGGCCTGGGCCCTCCTCCATCAATCACTAATTAAGAAAATGACCTATAGTCTTGCATGCCTACAGCTTGATCTTTTTTTTTGTTGTTTTGTTTTGTTTTTCGAGACAGGGTTTCTCTGTGTAGCCCTGGCTGTCCTGGAACTCACTCTGTAGACCAGGCTGTCCTTGAATTCAGAAATCCGCCTGCCTCTGCCTCCCAAGTGCTGGGATTAAAGGCGTGTGCCACCACTGCCCGGCCTACAGCTTGATCTTATGAAAGCATTTTAAAAATTGAGATTTTCTATTCTCAGATGACAACTTAGCACACCAATATAATACAGACACTATTTAATGTCAACCTTTCCGTTTTTTGTTCAGCTCCAGAGATCTCATGTTAATAAATATTTCAATATAAAACACATTGCAAATGTAAAAGTCCCACAGTCTTTACAAACTCAAAAACTTTGAAAGTTAGTGTCTTTAAAAATTCCAGGGCTGGTGAAATGGCTCAGTGGGGAAGAGCACTGACTGCTCTTCAGAAGGTTATGAGTTCAAATCCCAGCAAGCACATGGTGGCTCACAACCACCCGAATGAGATCTGACACCCTCTTCTGGTGTGCCTGAAGACAGCTACAGTGTACTTACATAAAATAAATAAATAAATCTTAAAAAAAATTCCAAAATCTAGGGGCTGGAGAGATGGCTCAGTGGTTAAGAGCACTGACTGCTCTTCCAGAGGTCATGAGTTCAATTCCCAACAACCACATGGGAAGCTCACAACCATCTGTAATGGGATTCAATGCCCTCTTCTTGTGTGTCTGAAGTCAGCAACAATGTACTTACATACATAAAATAAATAAATACTTCTTAAAAAAGATTATGGCCGGGCGGTGGTGGCACACGCCTTTAGTCCCAGCACTTGAGAGGCAGAGGCAGGTGGATTTCTGAGTTTGAGGCCAGCCTGGTCTACAGAGTGAGTTCCAGGACAGCCAGGGCTATCCAGAAAAACCCTGTCTCAAAAAACCAAAAAGATTATGCCTCATTAAAGCAATCCAAAATCTCTTTGAAAGTTCAAAGTCTCTCAACTGTGAGCTCCTATAAAATCAAAATAAATTAAATCTTATTCCAAGAGGGAAGAGCCAGGACACGGTCACAGTATTAAGGCAAAATCAAGTCACTTTACACTGAGGGTAAAGCTCAGCGTCAGACTTTTGCGACTCCCTCTCAATCTTCTGGCTCCTCCTCCAGCACACAGAGCTTGTCTCTTAAGCTCAGGCTGACTCCACTCCACAGCAGCTACTGTCTTAGCAGTTATCCCACTGGTGTCTCCAAAGTCCTGGGTCCTCCTGCTGCGCCTGGGCTGCACTTTCACCAGCAGCCTCTCCTGGGCTCTCTTCATGGTGCCAAGCCTCAGTGTCTCTGCATGACTTCTTCAGTCCTGGGGCTTCAGCTGCTAGTGTGGCTTAACCAGTGGCCTCTTCTGGCCTCTCGCAGTGCCAAGCCTCAGCTACCCATCACGTCTTCAAAACCAGAACCGCCTGGGAGACTCTTATACAGGATGGAGTTTGGCTGCCAGCACAAGGTACAACATGAGTTTCCTCCCGAATTCAGTGTCTGTGTGTCAACCCCGAGGAAGTAGTACCAGAAGATTTCACCTCAGTGATGCTGGTTTCTTCTTAGTTACTGTTAATTTCCCAGCTCCAGCCCACCTTCTTGTACTGATTGTCCTAGCAAAGCAAAGTTTTCACTTTAGTGGTTCTGGGATCTTGTTAATCCCAGCTGACTCTTAAGCCCCACTTACCCAGAATCACAGATTAGTAATGCTGTATATGCAACAATAGAGTTCTAAGTGACTCCCAAACTTCCCTCTGGAACTTCACAAGCCAGGCAGGCCTCCATCCTCTGTATTCTCTCAACGCACGTCTTTTCCAAGCCCCCACAGAGCACCTCACAGAGCTTTGAACACTCAATAGCTTTTCTAGCCCAAGGTTCCAAGGTCCTTCCACCAGTCTCCCTCAAACACATGATCAAGTCTCTTATGGCAACATCCTTGATTCTAGTATCAATTCCTGTCTTAGTTAAGGTTACTATTGCTGCAATGAAACACCATGATCAAATTCAACTCGAGGAGGAAAGGGTTGATTTGGCTTTCACATCTTTTTGTTGTTGTTGTTGTTTTTTGAGACAGGGTTTCTCTGTGTAGCCCTGGCTGTCCTGGAACTCACTCTGTAGACCAGGCTGGCCTCAAACTTAGAAATCTGCCTGCCACTGCCTCCCAAGTGCTGGGATTAAAGGTGTGTGCCACCACCACCTGGCTTTCACATCTTGAATCACACAGTCCATTGAGGGGAGCCAAGGCAGGAACACACACTAGATGGGAACCTGGAGGCAGGAGCTGATGCAAAGGCCTCAGAGGAGTGCTGCTTACTGATTTGTTCCTCATGGCTTCCCGAGCCTGCTTTCTTATAGAAACCTTTCTATAGGACCACCTGACTAGGGGGTATCTCCACCCACAATGGGCTTTCCCCAACCCCCTCCCCCAGTCAATCACTAATTTAAAAATGCCCTATAGTGTTGCATGCCTACAACTGGATCTTATGGAATCATTTTTTTTTTTAATTGAGAGTCCCTTCTCTCAAATGATTCTAGCTTTACAGAATTGATATTAAACTAACCAGGACAACAACCAAGATGAGCTACAGAGTCTCCTTCTGTGTGTATGAAGTCATATGTCAGTCCAGACACAGGGACGGCAACTTTCATCTTCCCTGTTTCTTTCTTCACGAAGACTTCCTGATGCTTCATCAGACATGCCATCATTTAAATTTCACCATCTGACTTCTCATTCACTTCTCATTTTAATTTCGTGTGGAAGTTATTTCTAATATAGATTTAAGTTCTTTACCTTTTAATGAGTTCTATGTGAGTGGGTCCTCTGCTTCACCCTTCCACACTCTGTTGGACCTATGTGGTAAGTGCTCAGAAAACATGACCTAAATTCATCAGCCTGCCATATCATTGGAGAAAATAAAACTAAGACATTGTCACACACAAAAAGACTTTAAATTTATTCTGTGTGGTCCCAAAGCATAACATTTG
This sequence comes from Montemys delectorum, assembly GCA_019843815.1. Lineage (NCBI taxonomy): Eukaryota > Metazoa > Chordata > Mammalia > Rodentia > Muridae > Montemys > Montemys delectorum. The sequence goes on along the minus strand of JADRCD010138065.1, from coordinate 43,589 downwards.
AACACAGGAGCACTATCTTGCAATTAGTGAATTGTCCCCCAAAGTAGATTTTTGGGCCAGCAAGATGGCTCATCAAGTAAAGATGCTTACCTCCAAGTTAATCAATCTCAGCTTCATTCCTAAGACCCACATGTGGAAGAACTGACTCCTGCAGGTTGCCCTTTGACTTCCACATGTGCATGCACATCCATTTACATATGCACACAAAATAAGTTCAATAAACATTTTTAAAAGGATTTAAAGATTCTTAACAGAAATAGATTTTCTTTCTTGTGTGTGTATGCTCATGGTGTGGGGGAGGTGGATATTAGATATCTTTCTCAGTCACTCTTCACTTGACTTTATTTTCTGAGCAAGGTCTTTCATTGAACCTGGGACTACCAATTCACCTACACTGGCTGGCCAGCCAGCTTCAGGCATCCTCGGAGTCCCATCTCCCCGGTCTTGGAGTTATACGTGCATATTGCTATTCCTGGCTTTTTCCATAGACATTACGATCTCAACTCTGGTCCCTGTGCTTGGATAGTGAGCACTTCGATGACTGAGCTATTTCACCAGCCCCAAAATAGATTTTCTAAATTGTATGGTAGAGCTTCCTTGGTAGGTTTCTGCTAACAGAAATGGGTGATTGGTGAAGATGTGTAGAGAATTATCTTACTCAACTCTGAACTGCTCTTTGTGGCAAAAGTACTGACTCTAAAGCCAGACCCCAGACCCCAGAACTGTGTGTGTGAGACACACACAGTTGCAGGTGTGTGTCTCAGCGGTAGAGCACTTGCCTCAAAGGCAGGAGACTCCCACCTTCTGTCACCAGCAGCGCAACCTAAAGTGAATAAACAGATGCAGTCAGCCATCAGTCTGATTAAACCAATAGCTACATGGTTTCTGGAAAAAATAATCACTAAATCCCGTTGTGCTGTACAAAATGTGGGTAACATCTTTGACCCCAAAATACAAAGTAGACACTTTTACATTTCTGTAATTGGATGTTTCTTGTCAGCCAAGTGGCATTGGTGACACTGACAGTTCACATTGTTCAGGCTTGTAGTAAATTCTGAGACTTTAACAAATGTCTTCTCAACAATTACAATATGAATTGTTATTGGAAATCTTTTGTGTACTTAGAAAGACATGGCTGAATCAGGCATAGTTGCTCATACTTGCAATTGTAGCTAGCACTTGTGAACATTGAGAAGCTGAGGCCAGCTCAGGCTACAGAGCGAGTTTCAGGTCAGTCTGAACTACAGTATGAGGCCTTGTCTTAGAAATACACAAAAAGGGGGGCTGCAGGGATGTCGAAGGGCAGTTGTTGCTCTTGCAGAAGACCTGACTCAGGTTCACAACAAACTTAAGACCAGTCCCAGGGAATCTGACTCTCCTCTGTGCTCATGGGCTGCTACCCACATATATATGCAAATGCTCACACACACAAAGAAAGAAAACTTTAAAAAAGAAACCCAAAACTACAAAACAAAAACCAAAAACGAAGATGAACTTGGAGTCACTAGACACCTTTGCCTGTTCCTCGTTCTAATTCAGTTACATTGAGTAAGTCTCATTTCTCTGCTTTTCACTGAAAAGATGGCTGACATAAAGATGGACGTAACAGCAGAGCAGGGGCTGTAAACGTCTGATGTGTAAACAGCCTCTGCAGTTGCTTTGGAAACATCGTGGAGATAAGGCTCCACTGTACAGTTGGGGCTGCCTTGAACTTACTATTTAGTCTAGGGCTGACCTAGAACTTGAGACCTTCCTGCCTTATTTGCTGGGGTTATAGGTATGCATGTCCAGAATCCTCTTTTCTCCTTCTTTTCTTGACCCCACCCCTTCATTTCTTTCCCTCCCTTTCTTGTAGCCCAGGCTGTCCTCAAACTCATTTAGTAGTTTTGGATGACTTTGAACTCCTAATCCTCAAGCCACTACCTTCCAAGTGCTAGGATTACAGGCATAGGGCATCATGACTTCCTGTTTTTGTTTCGAGTCAGGGTCTCATCCTGGAGTGCAAACTAGTGTGAAATTTGCTATGTAATCTAGATTGGCCTCAAAGCTATGACAATCTTCGTCCTTCAACCTCATAAATGCTGGGACTAGAAGCAGGAACCACCATGCCCAACTTTCATTTTCTTCCTTGGTAGTAAATAAATAATAAGTATTAAGAGGGACAGCATCTCTCAGTGAGTGATCATGGTACCTCATTGAGTCACCCCACGAGGTTGTTATAAAGCATGAGGATTAAATGAATTATAAACAATGTTTACAGTCAGAACAAGAGTCGGCACCACGTAAGAACTATTGTTATTAAAGATTTACAAAATGAGTCATTGTTAATTTAACAGCAGCATCCAGCACTCTGACTTCCACCATGTCATAAGCAGCAAGCTTTTAAGAAATGCAAAAGGAAAATTAAAGGTTTCTACAATGTGAAAATAATGGCCTTGGAAATTAATTATCAATACCATCAAAGCAAAAGAAGGCCTAGGAGAAAACAGTAACATCTCACAGGGCCAGATTTCTTAAGTTCACAGAGAAGTGTCTGCTCATGAAGCCTCTTTGGAAATAGCCCAGAAATAACCTCCTGAATGTTGGTCAAATGACATTCGACTAATAGTCCCAAGGATGTATGAAAAAAGATAGTCTTCTTCATACATGATGCTGGGAGAGAGCAAAATCAGATGATCTTCCTACAGTGCAATAATAAAGTAAATAATAAAATAATAAAAATAATAAAAATAATAAAATAATAAAAATAATAAAATAAATAATAAAAAAATAAAAAAATTCCCCGGGGCTGGAGAGATGGCTCTGTGGTTGGGGGCGCTGACTGCTCTTCCAGAGGTCCTGAGTTCAGTTCCTAGCAATCAAATGATGGCTCACGACCATCTGTGGTGGGATCTGGTGCCCTCTTCTGGTGTGTCTGTAAACATCTACAGTGTACTCATACGTGTGTGTGTGTGTGTGTGTGTGTGTGTGTGTGTGTGTATATAAAGTGAATGGTTCTTTAAGAAAAAAGTAAATCTCCATGTTCAGTAGTCAGGGACAAGAGAAGTGGGAGTTCAGGGCTGTAAATTCCTGAACTTAGCCATGCCAAGTATAGGAATGCTTGGGATGCATATAACAAGCTTCTGTCCTAAAAAAAGGAAAGAAGCCGGGCAGTGGTGGCTCACACCTTTGATCCTAGCACTTGGGAGGCAGAGGCAAGTGGATTTCTGAGTTCAAGGCCAGCCTGGTCTACAGAGTGAGTTCCAGGACAGCCAGGGCTACACAGAGAAACCCTGTCTCGAAAAACAAAACAAAACAAAACAAAACAAAACAAAAACAAAAAAAAAAAAAAAAAAAAGGAAAGAAAAGTTGAAAGTAAAAGCCAAGCACAGTGGTTGTCCATGCACTCCTGCAACCTTAACTACTTGGGAAATTGAGGCAGGAGGACAATTTTGAGGCTGGCCTGAGTTACACAGAGAGACCCATTTAAAAAGCAAAACACGGACAGTGGTGGCACATGCCTTTATTCCCAGCACTTGGTAGGCAGAGGCAGGCAGATTTCTGAGTTCGAGGACAGCCTAGTCTACAGAGTGAGTTCCAGGACAGCCAGGGCTATACAGAGAAACCCTGTCTCGGAAAAAAAAAAATGAGAAACTCAGACCAATACACACATTTCCGTATGACCTTAGCAATGATTTTTCTCTACATGTAATACCAGAGGCACCACAAGACAAGCAGAACACCAACCTAAAAACTTCAACATAAAAAAGAAACAGCCTCCAGGCAATGGTGGCATGTTTAATCCCAGCACTTGGAAGGCAGAGGCAAGCACATCTCTGTGAGTTTGAGGCTAGCATGGTCTACAGAGTGAGTTCCAGGACAGCCAGAGCTACACAGAGAAACTCTGTCTTGAAAAAAAAAAGAAAAAAAGAAAAAAGAAAAATAAGAGAAGAAGAAGAAAAAAAAAAAAAGACACAAGCCACAAAGTGAAATAGAAGAGTAGCCTCAGAATAGGAGGAACTATTTTCAAAATGTATTTGATAGGTGATGAGTAACCAAAATATGTAAGTAACTCTTATAACACCAAATAAACCCAAATATCCCTATTTTAAGAAAGGGTACCCCGGCGGTTGTGGCACATGCCTTTAGTCCCAGCACTTGGGAGGCAGAGGCAGGCATCCGAGTTCGAGGCTAGCCTGGTCTACAGAGTGAGTTCCAGGACAGCCAGGGCTACACAGAGAAACCCTGTCTCGAAAAACCGAAAGAGAAAAAGAAAAAAAGAAAGGGTAAATAATCAGGTGTCGTGGCTCACGCCCACTATCCTAGCACCCAGGTAGCAGAGGCAGGAAAGACAGTGATTGTGAAGCCAGCCCTGGTTGGTTAGAAAAGGAGAGTTTGTCAAAAAAAGAAAATAATGCTGGGTGGTAGCGCAAACTTTTGATCCCAGCACTCAGGAGGCAGAAGCAGGTGAAACTCTGAGTTCAAGGCCAGCCTGGTCTACAGAGCAAGTTCCAGGATGGTCATGGCTATACAGAAACTCTGTATGAAAAACAGATAGATAGATAGATAGATAGATAGATAGATAGATAGATAGATAGA
>JADRCD010138065.1:0-38584 GCA_019843815.1 Montemys delectorum | reverse complement strand
AGAGAGAGAGAGAGAGAGAGAGAGAGAGAGAGAGAGAGAGAGAAACCACCAGGCTTTACATGATGGCTCTGTGGATTACTGTGTTTGCCGACAAGCCTGACCACCTGAGTTTGTTCCCAGAATCCACATGGTGGAAGGAGACACCCAATTCCACAAAGTTATACTTGACCTCCTGCATGTGTGGGTGCATTCACACTAACTCTATGTGCAAAACTAAACCCAAACACATGCAAGGAGTGGAGATGCAGTTGGCATAGTGCTCGCCTAGCATGCATCAAGTACTGTCTCCAGCCCTCATCACGAATAAAGCAGATGCATACCTCTTACTCTAGGGCTTGGTAACTGAAGCCAGAGGGTCAGGTAAGCAGTTCAGGCTCATTCTTAGCTACGCAGTAAGTTCAAGGCCAGCCTGGGCTTTCACATAAGACCCGGAAACAAAACAAAAGTGTGTGCAGTGTCAACAGAGATGAGACTATTTGGGATTCTCCTGTTTTAGCTTCTCGAGTGGTTCGGGTTACAGGTCTGTGCCACCAGGATTGGCAAATTTGGTACTCTTCCATCAGCGGGTAGCAAAGTTTCAAAAGATGGTTTTTTTCGAGACAGGGTTTCTCTGTGTAGCCCTGGCTGTCCTGGAACTCACTCTGTAGACCAGGCTGGCCTTGGATTCAGAAATCCGCCCGCCTCTGCCTCCTGAGTGCTGGGATTAAAGGCATGTGCCACTACCGATCCGAGATTATTTTCTTTCTGTGCAACAAATGGGCAAGTTAAGCCAGCTAATTCCAGAAACTTCTGAGTTTCTGTTTGTAGCTAGTGTCATTTCCCTGTCATCTTGGTCTTGTGGGCATGGGCCCTACAATGTGCTAAAGGACTTTCAATTTATTTATTAACTGCATCTGACTCCGTGTTCCTGGGAACGTTAAGTCAATCATCCAGGAAAACACATCCACTACCCTGGAGATAGTGGCCATATTATGAATTGGTTAAATTGTAGCAATCTGAAGGCTTGATCATAAAAAAAAAAAAAGTTCTCGACGTAGATCTATTTGTAAAGCAAAAAACAAAACAAAACAAAACAAAAAACAAACAAACAAACAAAACATCATAAACTGGGGTCGTTCTGTGTTTAACTTCGAGTGATGACTAAAGTCTCTTATCTGCTTTTTTTTTTCGCTCCAGAGATGTCACGGTGTAACTGACATCCAGTTACTTCTGGTTGAATTTCAGGGGAAATCTCTCTGGCTGCCAGGGTCTCTGAGTTTAAAAGTGCACTAAGGAGAGAGGTTGACTTCAGGCCACACCAAGAACCCTTGCAGGGCGCCTACGGAAACCGGATGGAAGGCGAAGAGTCAGCCTCGGGGGCTTAGGAGAAACGGCATCCTTGAAGAGACAGCAATGACCGCCGAGGCAGAGGAAAGGCTGCGGCTCCAAGCCGATCCCAGCGGCGGGAAGGCTGACAGCCGCAGGCAGAGAGAACAGCCCGCGGGCGGCTCAGGATGCCGGATCGTCGGCCGCTTCCAGCTCGCGACCTGACTTGCGACAGCTTGCTTTGCGGCTCTCGTCGCCTCCTGACTTGACTTACGGCTCCTCCTTCTGTTATTCTTGGGCGCGGACCTTCTTCCCGGCGTTCCCTGGGCTTATCGCTCCGTTTCTCCTGCGAGACCCCCTCCGGCTTCCCGGCACGGGACCGCGTTCCGAGGCGCGTGAGTGAGGTCGCGGGGCGTGGGGCCCTTCGGATTCCCGCGGTTGCCGGGCACGCCCCGCACGGGGACGTCTCGGCTAGGGAGGCCGAGTCCGGAAGCCCCCCGGGCTCCGCTGGGTCTGGAGGGAGGCGCCGGGTCCCGGGGGCAGCCCGGGAGGTGGTGGCAGTTCTCTGCACGGTGCGACACGCACGCAGACTGTTAAAAGGACTGTCTGTGACTGGGTGAAGTCGCGAGGGGGTGGGTGGGGTTGAGAAGACACGGTGGACTTGAGGAATTTGTCATTCAGGGTAGCCTTTCCGGACTTTGAAAAACGAGGCGTGCATTAGTACGTTTAAATTGACTCCTTAGAGGTGTACAGTTCTCTGGTTACTCAGATGCTTGGGGGTTGTGCAACACCCTAGCATCATCGAATTCCGCAACATTTTCATCACTCCTAAATAAATCCTGAAGCTGCAGTTAGTTCTCCCTCCCACTTCCCCCCTCATCCTAGGACCCCCTTCTGCGTTGTCAGTGAACCTGTCTGCTTCACTTGTATGAAATAATACAGTACTTTGTGTTTCGGTAGAATCTGTTCCGCAGAATAAAGTTCCGACGTGTGTATCTCGTTTAAATTATCCATCAGTTGATTAAGTTGATGGCCATCTAGGCTGACTCCATTACACCCTTGACATTTCAATATTGTTGCTTTAATAAGACCTGGACGATTGCAACACTAGTTGATATGCCAACTTGGCATGTTGGAATGTCAGGGGGGAAGTCTTGAGGGGCCCCACCCCTAGATGAAGAGCTACACACAATTAATGATTGTTGAGAAAGGGAGACTCCGTCTTTCCCAGACGGATTACCTAGTTAGTACCAAGTGATCAGCCCTAAAATCATACATGTACATTAAACAGACTTAGGGTTATATTTATATATTTATATATGTATGTCTATGTTGTCTGTGTAAAACAAAACAGAAAAAGGCCATGACGTTGAGAGGGGAATATGAGGGATTGGAGGAGAGAGAGAGGAAATGATGTGATTATATTTTATTTAAAAAAAAATCGAGGAACACAGAGAAACCCTGTCTTGAAAAAATCAAAAACAAAAACAAAAACAAAAAAAACAAACATCGAGGCTAGAGAGATGGCTCAGTTGATAGGAGCACTGGCTGCTCTTCCCAAGGACCTGAGTTCAATTCCCAGCACCCACATGGTGGCTACAACTGTTAATAACTTTAGTTATAAGGGAAACTTTCTTTGGGACTTGTAGGCACCAGGTAAACTTGTGGTACACAGATAAGAATGCAGGCAAAACACCCATACTTACATAATACAAACATTAAATGTGTGAGTTTTTTTGTTTTTGTTTTTGTTTTTGGTTTTTTTGTTTTTCTTTCTCGAGACAGGGTTTCTCTGTGTAGCCCTGGCTGTCCTGGAATTCACTCTATAGACCAGGCTGGCCTCGAACTCAGAGATCTGCCTGCCTCTGCCTCCTAAGTGCTGAGATTAAAACTTGTGGGCCACCTTGCCCAGCTCTGGGTGACATTTTCATCTATAATTTAGATGTATGCTTTGATGAAATTATAAGACCAAACAAGAGATATGTTCATTATTTTCGAAATTTAAGTACAGAATGGGGCCGACTTCATTTCTCATATAGGCAGGCAGGGCTTGTGGTGATAACAATTTGAATATGAAGCAGGATTGCCAGTCTTGTCCTTCCACCCTTAACACTCCCCCACAGGAACAAGCTCAATATGTAAGATACACCAACCAAAGTCATCTATGAAGGGAAAGGAGTTCCAGCCACCTGCCACCCGAAGGCTGTGGGCTTGCCTCTTTCTGGACAAGGCCTTCCTTTTGTGCAGTTTTGGTTTATTCTGATAGTAGAACATTGTACAATATATGAGTTGGACTGAGAAGGCAGGGAGTGGGTACACAGTTCCAGGGCAGCCTGAATGAGACCCCAACTCAAACAAATAAATGTCCCATATGTTAATCCCAAAGATGGGAGGAGAAGGACCACTGACTCACATCATCCTGGGCAAATTAATTAAAGCAAGCAATGAATGAAAACAGGCTTTTTCTATTTGTGTACATGGGCTGTCTCCACTTAAGGCAGGGTTGGACTGGTCAGCATTGGATGGGAGGAAGCTAAGACTTTTATAGTTCAGGGGTAGAGGTTTTCAAATGGGGTAATTGGCAGGTAAAATAGGGTTACAGGCAGAACAAAGCATAGGAAGTTAGTCCTAAAGACCTCCTGAAACAAAGACATGGTTGCAAGGTGGGCGTTACAAGGTAGTCCTAATAACTGGTAGCCATAGCAACCCCTTTGCAACAATGGTGGGTTGCAAGATAGTTATTAACTTTTTGAAACAAAGACATGATAACCATTCCTGGAACAGACAGTACAGAACCATTTTTGGTTAAGGTTGCGGGTGGGACATAGCCCAGTCCTTGAGAAACAGGTTTAATTGTGAACAGGAATGAGTCTAGTTTGTCTTTACTATAAGATGGCTTTAAAGCCCAAAATGGAGTCAGGCTGGGTCTTCACATATTTGCCATGAATAATGGGAATTGATGGCATAACCACTTCAATGATTCAGTAGCAAAAAGTCTAGTGTGGAATTTTTTTTTAAATTGCTTTTACTTACCTTCTGTGGGGTGTGGGTGGGTGGGATATGGAGGTTGGAGGACAGTGTGCAGAGGCCTCTCTTTATTCCACCATGATGGTCAGACTTGGGGGCAGGCACCTTTACCTTCGGAGCGGCCTTGGTGGCCCAGACCTTACTCTTTCTGCCCTGTGATGCACAGCCATACTTCACCTTTCTTTCCATTGTCCTAGTTGATCTTTTCCTCACTCCTCTCTGGGCTGTTGTGATAGAGCTTTGTGACTGACCATTCACTGTTAAAAATGGCCTTTTGGGGAATGAGTATGATTTTAGTCTTCCTTGCCTTAAGATTTTCCATTACTCTCTTCAAGCTGAGGAAATGGGTTCACACTTCGTAGGTTCTTTAGAAACACTGCTGCTGCTTTGAAAACATGAGAAGAGTTGCCGGGAGGGAGAAAGGTCAAACTTCAAGTTTCTAGAAATGTTTTTAGGTAATGAGGAAATGGAAAAGAATAAAAAACATTTTGCTTGTTTTATCCCTGACCCCACCCCAGGACTGAGTAATGAATGCATCTTTACTTGTGCTTTCTGAACCCTGCCTCTGAGCTGAGTCCTTATTTACCTTTTATTTTTTTGAGACATGGTCTTATGTAGCCCAGGCTAGTCTAAAACTCACTATGTAGCTGAGGAGAGCCTTGAACTAATCCTTCTGGCGTCACTACTAAGAGCTGGGACTACAGGCCTGCAGCATCATGCCTAGTTTATGCGGTGCTGGAGATCAAACTCAGGGCTTTGTGTGGAAGGCACTGTGCATCTTCAGCCCTGTTTACCTTTTAAAAAGGATGATTTAAAGAAAATCATCCCTGCCAGGCAGTAGTGGCATACACCTTTAATCCCAGCCCTTGGGAGGCAGAGGCAGGAAGATTTCTGAGTTCAAGGCCAGCCTGGTCTATGAAGTGAGTTTCAGGACAGCCAGGGCTACACAGAGAAACCCTGTCTCAAAAAACCAAAGGGGAGAAAAAAAGAGCATGAGCTATAGCAGGGTGGTGATAGTGTGGCCTGTGGGCAGATCTGTTCCATATACAGAGTTCAGTTGAAATGCCCACTTATGAATTGTCTGGCTGCTTTTTACACTAACATTCCACAGCTGAATAGGTATGACAGAGTCTGTATTGCTTCAAAACACAGTATTTACTGCCTAGCCTTTGCTGACTTCACTAAATTTTTTGTTTCTGTTTGTTAAAAAATAATATATAGGGCTGGAGAGATGGCTCAGCAGTTAAGAGCACTGACTGCTCTTCCAGAGGTCCTGAGTTCAATTCCCAGCAATCACATGGTGGCTCACAACCATCTGTAATGGGATCTGATGCCCTCTTCTGGTGTGTATGAAGACAGCTACAGCGTACTCATATATATAATATAAATAATTATAAAATATACATACATACACACATACATATTTGAGCACTGGAGTAGTTCTAGAAGTTTATTTATTTTGGGTGTGTATGTGGGAGGTGGAGATTTGAGATAGGGTCTCATATATCTCAGGCTAGGCTCAAAACTCACTATGTCACCAAAGAGCTCAGAAAGTGTCTCTGCCTCCTGCTCCAGTGCTGTAGTGTCCCGTGGAGACCTGTGCTATGATAGATACTGAGTTGTGTGTGGTTCTTGGTGCTCTATCTCTAACCGACTGTGGGTTTTCAAGCACATTGAGCATGTAGTGGAGTTGTGAGGCAAGCATCTTGAAACAGATTGTTTTCAGTCTGTACTGAGGCAGTTTTGCTTCAGCAGCCTGAGGAGAATTTAAGAATTTGCATTTTTTACAAGTTTCTCAGCTGCTGTTGCTGGTCCAGAGTCCAGCCTGGTGGTACTGTTTCTGTCAGTCTACTATATGGCGCACCCTGGATAGCCAGGCCCCCTTTCTCTTTCCTTTCCTCTTGCTCTCCCTCCTTTTTTCCTGTGATGAGGTCTTGATGTACTGCCGGCTTTTAATAGCTGGCTCTCCAATGTGGACCACCACACCTGGTCTGTTTCCCTTCTGGTGTTCTCCCACTAACTAGAGTGATTCTTGGAAAACAGTTGAGTTATTTATTATTGTGGCTGTATTTCCATTTTAACCCCATAGAAACCAGAATTACAATGTCCTTATGCTAAATAGTTATAATTTGTTTTTTAATATAAAAACATAGTTTTCTCAGGTTGGGCTTGGTAGCATACACCCTTAATCCCAGCTCTTGGGAAGGAGAGGCCACAGGATGGCCACAAGTTTAAGGCTGCCTTGATACACACAGTGAATTTCAGGCTAGCCAGAACTACAGAGTAAGGCCTTCTCTTTATTCCTCTAGCTTTGTAAGGTTATAGTATGACAACTGTTGTTTTGAGATGACTGTGGTTCATCCTGGACTCCAGATCCTGGGCTGCAGTGGGCTTCTGCTTCAGCCTTCTAAGCAGTTGAGCCTGCAGGCATTTGCCCCAGACCCAGCTACCATGATGATTTGATATATATAACGTACATTGTTAACCAATTGCCAGAGACAAGCTGTTTAACATCTCTTACTATTGTACTTACTCTTAGGTAGCAGTAAAGTGACTGTTTCCCTGGAGCAAGAATTTTATTTTGTTTTTTGAGACAGAGATGGTCTACCTCTGCTTTCTGAATGCTAAGATTAAGGTGTGTGCTACCATCGTCTGCCTCCACAGCAAGAGTTTTGTAATACTGGTACAATACAATATACTCTCAGTGTAAATATTCACCTTTTCTAGCCCATAATAGTAAATGTGCTAACTGAAAGTGGGAACAACTATAGGTTTGTATGCCTTGGTAGATCCTAGGTGACCCTGAGGGATTTTGTCCTTTAAGTAAGTGCTTTATCTGATTTGGGATAGAGGCTCTCCCTTGCTTTTTACTTTAGCATTCTTTGAATTTTGTTTTAATGTTTTTTTTTTTTTAAACAGAGGCAACATGGCTGGGGCTGAAGAAGCAGTCCATGGAGGGTGTGACACCCATCCCTGTGTTGGTGGGAGGTCTGTGCTCCTCTTTGGACAGGTAACTGGTTGCTTTATCCCTTACAGAAGGAGCTTAAGTGAGGGATGTTAGGCTGAAATGCTGCTGTTGTCATGTCTAGTCCTTTGGATGCAGTGTTGCAGGGTCTTGACTGTTCTGTTCTGCATTACTGAGGATTGAACTCAGTGCTCTACTACTGAGCTGTTGTAGTCCCAGCATGGGGTAGGAGTTTGTCATTTTAACGAAGTGTAATTGTGAACTTTGCAGCAAAAGACTAGTAGTAGGGATGAAGGCACCTCCTGCCAGCCTGCTGACCTGAGGTCAGTCCCAGGAACCCACATGGTGGAAAGAGAGAGCTGACTACTGCAAGCTGTCCTCTGAGCCCAGGACATGCAGTGACACTGTGCCTACACATGCATTTGTGAAATAGACACATTTTAGAAATACAATAAAATTTAAAAAACGAATGGTACAAGGGATTACATTTAGGTGTAAATTTTTTTGTGTTCACCCTATTTGAATGTATAGTGTTTAGGACTTGTGTGTGAAGAGGGTGTCAAATCGCCTGGAGCTGAAATTATTGTTGGGTGCTGGGAACTGAACTCTGGTCTTGCTGGAAGAGCTGCAAATACTCTTAACCACTGAGCCATCTCTCCGGCCCAGGTTCTCGGTACTTTAAAGCAATACCTTTATATTAATTTTTGTTTGTTTGTTTTGTTTTGTTTTTGTTTTTGTTTTGAGACAAGGTTTCTCTACATAGCCCTGGCTGTCCTGGAACTCACTATGAAGACCAAGTTGGTCTCAAAATCACTAAGATCCACCTGCCTCTGCTTTCCAAGTGCTGGAATTAAAAGTATCTGCCACATATCCAACTTAAGTTTTTTTATTCTTACAATAATATAATTTGATCATGTTTAACTCCTTTCAGAAAGAGCCTTAAGCTCTTTCTCTAAAATCAAAACAAAATCTCTCCAAATGGGGAAAAAAACAAAAACAAAAATTAAAACAAAATAAGACAAAAAAAATACCAAAAATAAAACAAAAGGCCACAAAAACAAAACCAGACAAACAAAAAACCCCCCAAACCCCATGGAGTTGTTTTACATTGGTCAACGACTCCTCAGTATGTTCTTCCCCCTCCCCCCAGATGTGTGGTTGCTACATAGTGACAGGCCTTGACAGATCCAGACACTCCTGATCTTCCTTTCCCCACAGGTATCAACTATAAATAGCCCCTTGGTTAGTAGCTTCCTGGCTAGGGTGGGACTCTGCATCCACTTCCCCTTTTCAATGCTGAGATTTTGTCTGGTTTAAACCTGTGCATGTCTCTGTGTGTACAGCTGCAGTCTCTTGTGAGTTTGTATATGCCGGTCCTCTTCTGTATGGAAGGCACTGTTTACTTAGAGTCGTCTCCAGCTTTAGAATCTTTCAGCCTCTTCTGCATATATCCCTGAGCCTTGAGGGGAGAGGTTTAATGACGACATTCCATTTAGGGCCGAGTGTGCCAAGGTTCCTTACTTAGAGGTAGGTTTCCCCTACTACTATGATCTATCTAGTGTCCAGTTCACAGCCATTTAAAAGCAATTTTCAATGAGTGCATAAAAGTTAGGCTTTGTGTAGGGTGTCATGCAGTGCTTTGTTTTATGTGTACATGAATGCCTAATTTTTCTCCCCGGGTTTAGGATGCCTGCTAGGTGGGTGCTCTCCTGCTGCTGACCTACTCAGCTCTACTTAGTATTTACCAGTGGGAAGAGATGCTGTATCTGGAAACTCAGAGAGGGCTTCACTGTGGGAGAAATGGCACACATAGCAATTTGATTTTCTTCTGGATTATAGAGCCAGTATACAGCCGATGAATACCAGGCTATCCAGAAAGCTCTGAGGCAGAGGCTAGGTCCGGAGTACATTAGCAGCCGCATGGCCGGAGGAGGTCAGAAGGTAAGTTGAGTCTTGGGCATGTATCTAGTTGTTGACAGAGACCCTGCCTTTTGCTTTTACTAGATTTCATGGATCCAGAGGCCCTGGGTCCCTGTTATGAGATGCTTTCTAGTGCCTCTAAGATGGGTGGGTCCAGCCTTCACTGTCATCTGCAGTAGCCCAAACAAATACTCTGTTAAGATTTCATGTTGAGATTTTTACATCATCTTTAAAAATGTTCCCTTTGCCACTTGCTTCCAATTTTATTGATTTGTTTTTGTTTTTTTCTAGACAGGGTCTTTCTATGTAGCCCTAGCTGCCTTTGAACTCACTCTGTAGACTAGGCTGCTTTCACAGAGATCTACCTGCTTCAGCCTCCTGAGTGTTGGGATTAAAGATGTGCACCATCATGCTAGGTCCTGCTTTCAGTTTTTTTGGTGCTAGGATGGAATACTGACTCCCTGCCTACAGAGCATGTCTGTGCACCCGTGCCAAAGTTCTCTGTATGGTTTTGGTCCTCCATAAAACAGTCATATGGCAGCTTGACTTTTTTTCCTGAGTCTGGTCCCTTCCCAGACATAGCTGGTAGTTCTAGTTTGATTTTTCCAAAACTCTCTGAAATACTTGCTGTAAAGCTTCCGGTGGAACGGAAGTTTGGCCAAAAAAAACAACCACCCCCCCCTAAAAAAAAAAAAAAAAAACAAAACCAAAATACCCACATGAGGAATAAATGACTTTCACATTTAAAAATGCCAAAGACATTTTAATAGCTTTTTCTTAAAATTATTTTCTAGGTGTGTTATATTGAAGGTCATCGGGTAATTAATCTGGCCAATGAGATGTTTGGTTACAATGGCTGGGCACACTCCATCACCCAGCAAAATGTGGGTATGTTTCTGTGCGTGCTGCCTGCCTCACATTCCTTACTGCGCTACCTGTGCTCAAGAGGGTCCAGTGAGTTAGGACACAGGGCAGGTGGGTTTGATTGACAGCTGAGGAACATGGATGAGGCACAGGGATCAGTATCTCTCCAACTGCTTCTCTTTCCCATTCCTAGATTTTGTTGACCTCAACAATGGCAAGTTCTACGTGGGAGTCTGTGCATTTGTAAGGGTGCAGTTAAAGGTGAGAGGTGGAGTACCACTATTGCCTGGGAGGACTGTATAGACAGTAGGGAGAGAGTCTAGAGTGGAGACCAGGGATCTGTCTTAGCCAGCGTGCCTAGGACGCTGTATTCAGGCATCCTTGCTCGTCTGCCCCCCAAAACAATGTAGAAAGGATGTATCTTATTTTAAGTTGATATACGTGTGTGTGTGTGTGTGTGTGTGTAACTTGACAATTGAAAATCTCTATAATGTAACAACAGAACCCAAGTGTCCTAGGGGATTAGATGCTATCACTTATTTGAATCAATGCTGTGTCCCATACCCTTCAGCTCAGTTGAGAACCTCTTTGGGTGGCAACCTATTTGGAGGTTGAACGACTCTTTCCCAGGGATCACCTAAGACTATCTGTATTTCAGATATTTACATTATAGTTCATAACATTAGTAAAATTATGGTTATGAAGTAGCAAGGAAACTATTTTATGGTTGAGGGTCACACAACATGAGGAACTGTGTTAAAGTGTCATAGCATAGAAGGGTGAGAAGCGTGCGGTTAGACAGTCTGATTCTAGGCCTCTGGGTGTTTGTAGCTCAGTCTTCCTTCCTCTGCCTTGAGCATCTGAGATGACAAGTATGTTTAATTTTATAGAGATCCATAGAAAAAGTCTCAGTAGGTCGTGCCTAAACTGGCAGGCTTCTTGCCTCTTACTTGAGTCCCAGGGTCACAGGGTTTGCTCTGCTGTCCAGCAGAGCTGCACTTCTCTCACAGAATGTCACATTGTTTCTGTGGTTTGTTTCAGGTCAGATTTTCCACTGCTGTTGCCCTACTATATTTATGCTTGAAAGTTCCGTTTATAGCCCCATAGTACTTCCATACCTCTGTATGCACATGTGTGTGTGTGTGTGTGTGTGTGTAAAAACAAATAATTTTTAATTTCTATTGACCTTAAAGCTTTAAATATTAAAGATTTGGCACTGAGCACAGGTGTCTTTTCCAGGCAGCTCTGGACAGCACTTCTCAAAATTGATATCTTAAACTGTGTGGTGTGTCATTCCTCTTCAGCAATGTCCTGGTTCCACAGGGGCAGGGTGGTTTGTTTGTTTATTTTCTTTCTTTTGAGTGCTGTTGGTCAGAGAAGAAGCTGGGCAGTCAAAGACAGAGCTACAGCTTTCTATTCCCTTTCTACCTCAGGATGGTTCCTATCATGAGGATGTGGGCTATGGCGTTAGTGAGGGCCTCAGGTCAAAGGCCCTGTCCCTGGAGAAGGCCAGGAAAGAGGCTGTGACTGACGGGCTGAAGCGGGCACTTAGGTAAGGAGGGGCAAGGGGCTGATTTCTGAGGAAGTGACACATTCACTTGGGTCAGAAATCTCAATAGCATGGGAAGATGTCTCAGTTCACCCTGATCTTACGTTTCCTTGCTTTCTTAGGGACTTCCCAGCGAATAAATGGCTGAATTCTGACCATGCTGTTAGGAGTTTTGGGTCCTCCCTTCCCTCCCAGGAAGGGCTCAGAGCTTGTCAGGTGCCAAGTCACTGGTCAGTTCTTAGAACAGTTGGCTGAATATAGCGACTCAGAGGCGTCGATTGGCTCAGCTTTGAGAGGGCTTAGTACAGGATTGACTGGTCTTTTTGCTGTGGGTCTGGAGCAAGGGTGAGCATGCATCATGGTGGGGAAGCAAAAATAAGAACAAACAGAAGAGACCAGTGGCCCATAGTCCCAGAAGACAGAGACCTAAAACTCCCACTAGCCTAGAGCTCCTAAAGACTCCATCAGTTATGTACTGCTCGCTAAAGATGAAGCCATTAGCAGGAGATTTTGTGAGATTCATGTGCCATGTGACTGCTCTGTTCTCAGAGCCAGTGGAGCACAGGGACATGGCAGATGGTCCATTACCATTGAATGAATGTTAGGGTCCGTTTCCTCTCTTGTGTTTGCAGCCTGTGGTGTTGTGACAGCCAGTCAGATGTTGTAACTGAATTCTTGTTTCTTTGTCACCATAGGAGTTTTGGGAATGCACTTGGAAACTGCATTCTGGACAAAGACTATCTGAAGTCACTAAATAAGCTTCCACGACAGGTATGTTGCAATGAGGAGCTGGCTGTCACAGTGTGAGGTTCTCCAGTGTGTCCTTGCTGTACTAGCTAAATGGAGAAGTGAGGACTCAGCATCTGTACTGATCATTTCAGACTTTTAAGGTTAATGCTAGCAGATATGTCCTGGTCAGGTTTTCCATCGCATCTCATGGACAAAGAACTGTGGCTGGGACTGGTCTTTGACTCCTCAGAACAAGTGCAGAGCCTTCTGCCATTGCTGTTCGCCATACATGTTCAAGCCAGCCATCTTTCTTCCCTTAGCTCTGGCGGCTTGGAGGAGCACACCTTCATTCTGACACTGCCTACCTGCCTATGGGATCTTAGCACTAGGCTCTGGAGTGCGGTGTGCAGTAGATGCTGCTAGAGTCACAGTTAACTAGGGAGAGCTGGTATCCACCTGACAGAATCATTGCCTTCTCTGTCTCCTTGGAGGCCTTTTCAGCCCTACCCCATTCTCCTATCATGGAGTCAAGTTGGCATTTGTTTCCTCCTTTCCTCTCTCTCTCTCTCTCTCTCTCTCTCTCTCTCTCTCTCTCTCTCTTGCGCGCGCGCGCGAGTGTGTGTGTGTGTGTGTGTGTGTGTGTGTGTGTGTGTGCGTGTGTGCGCTCGCGAATAAGTCTCCTGGGGATCACACTGTGCTTGTCTGTCCACCTCATGGCTGTTGTCACTGCTGTGAACATGGATGTGTAAATTTCCTTAGAAGCACAGCCTTCAGTTTCATGAAGGATACACACAAGTGTGAGTGCTGGATCATGTGTCTTCTATCTTGTTTCTTTTGAGACATCTGTATACTGATTTCACAGTCATTCCCACTGTACAGTCTGTTCTCTTCATGGCTTTGGTTTGTGATTCAAAAGCTTGTTAGCCGTTTGGAATCTCTTTTTTTTTTCTTTGAGAGATTGAAGTCCTATGCCATTTTTAATGGACTATCTGGTATTTTTGCTGTTAAATACAGTAGTATTTTAAATATTCTGGACATTGAGCTGGGCGGTGGTGGCACTTACCTTTAATCCAAGCACTTGGGAAGCAGAGGCAGTCAGATTTCTGAGTTTGAGGCCAGCCTGGTCTACAGAGTGAGTTCCAGGACAGCCAGGGCTATACAGAGAAACCCTATCTCGAAACCCCCTCCCCCCCCCCAAAAAAAGTATTCTGGACATTAAAATCCTTTATCTTTTAATAAGACATATAAATATTTTCTTCCATTCTATGAATGTCTTAAGGTTATTTTTATTTCATTATATTTAATTTTTTTCCCCCCAAGACAGGGTTTCTCTGGCTGTCCTGGAATTCACTCTGTAGACCAGACTGGCCTTGAACTTGGAGATCCATGCCTGCCTTTACTTTCCGTGTGCTAGGACTAAAGACTTGTGCCATTCTGCCTTGTTCTTTGTTGTTGTTGTTGTTTTGTTTTTTTGAGACAGGGTTTCTCTGCATAGCCCTGGCTGTCCTGGAACTCACTCCGTAGACCAGGCTGGTCTCGAACTCAGAAATTCGCCTGCCTCTGCCTCCCAAGTGCTGGGATCAAAGGCATGCGCCACCACTGCCCCGCTTCTTTCCTGTTTTATCAAGAAATCATCATCATATCCAGCGTTGTGAAACATTTTTTCTGTTTTTCTTTTGTTTATTTTTTATTTTCATAAGAGTTTGGAGTCCTACACTTAGGATGTTAGCCTGTGTTGAACTGGTTCTTGTGAGTAGTCTAAGACATGAACCGTATCTCATCCTTTATTCTGGGACGACCCAGCTTTCTCAGCATCATTTGTTGACTCTCCGTTCTCCATGTGAGTGTGTGTTCATGTCTGTGTGCATGTGTGGTGGTGAGAGGTTGATGTTGGCTGTCTTCCTTAGTTGCTCCACCTTATATTTTGAGACAGGGTCTGTCACTGAGCCTGGGGCTCATCAGTTAGGCTACTCTGGTTGGCTATTGAGTCCAAGGGCTCCCTCAGGGTTGGGATTATAAGGCATGTGCCACCCATTCAGGATCAGACTCAGCTCTTTATAGGTGTCATATTTGATATGTTTTTTTTAAAGATTTATTTATTTATTACATGTAAGTACAATTGTAGGCTGTCTTCAGATACTCCCGAAGAGGGCGTCAGATCTCGTTATGGTTTAGCTGTGGATGGTTTGGAACTCACAGAGATCTGATTGCCTCTGCATCCTGAGTGCTGCAATTAAGGTTGTACTCCACCATACCTGGCAGTTTTCTTTGTTTTTTGTTTTAATTAAAAATTTTTGCCAGGCGGTGGTGGCGCATGCCTTTAATCTCAGCACTTGGGAGGTAGAGGCAGAGACAGGGGGATTTCTGAGTTCGAGGCCAGCCTGGTCTACAGAGTGAGTTCCAGGACAGCCAGGACTACACTGAGAAACTGTCTCGAAAAAAAAAAAAAATTTGTTTTTTATTGCTTTGCTCTTTAAATTCTCTGACCCAGAGTTTCAGTGTTAGTCTCTGTGCATGCTAGTTTTTACTGGAGAATTCTGTTTCCTTCTGTCTTTATGCTGCTGTGTCTTTGTTTCTTTCTTTTTTTTTTTTTAATATGTTGATTTTTTTTTTTTTTTGAGACAGGGTTTCTCTGTGTAACCCTGGCTGTCCTGGAACTCACTCTGTAGACCAGGCTGGCCTTGAACTCAGAAATCAGCCTGTCTCTGCCTTACTCACTTAATGTATATAAGCACAATGTCACTGTCTTCAGACACACCAGAAGAGGGCATCAGATCCCATTACAGATGGTTGTGAGTCACCATGTGGTTGTTGGGAATTGAACTCAGGACCTCTGGAAAAGCAGTCAGTGCTCTTAACTGCTGAGCCATCTCTCCAGCCCTGTGTCTTTCATTTTTAATCTGGAGGATTCTGGCTTTTTTCTTCTTTTTCCTCTCCTTCTCTCCCTTCCTCCTTCCTTTTGGGGAAGCCCAGTTATCTTTGAGCTTGCAGCTGTCTCTGCTTCCTAACGTGCTAGGGTTTTAGGTCTTACTGGGCAAAGAAGGCATAAGCAAGCAGCAAGGACAGATCACCAAGCAGGATTTAAATTAGATTGTATATACTATTTTTATCAAAAGTAAAGATTCATTTTTATTAAAACTTTATTAACATAGAATGGTTTGAAATACAAATGACTTTCTTTTGTTAAAATTTCAAATGTCTACAGTCCCAGCTGCCTAGTCCGAGAGTTTGACATGAATATAGAAAACAGAGAAACCCAATTAAAAAACAAACAAACCAGTTTGGAAATTGTGGGTCATTTCAGTCACCTTTTGAGGATAGATGGGTCAAGGCTCAAGTGCGGTGTCTGAATAGCTATGTATGATGGGGAAGGAAAGCTGGGTATGGGTGCATTCAGCGTTTCTTTCTCCTCTTACTAGCTCCCTCTTGAAGTGGATTTAACTAAAACAAAGAGAGAAGATTTTGAACCATCTGTAGAACAGGCAAGATATAACAGCTGCCGGCAGAATGAAGCATTGGGACCTCCCAAACCACAGGAAGCAACTTCCCCTTGCAGACCAAGCCATCCACATGATTCAAACACTAAGCTACACGGGGCTAAGGACATCAGCAGCTCCTGGTACTGGACTCAGGTTCCCTCCCTTTCCTCTTTGGCCCCTTCTAGTGTGGCTTTGGTGGATTTCCACTCCTACACTTGAAACCATCAAGTGGTTTGTGTGCTTCCTCAAGCCCGGTCCATTGTGGTTAACTTGGTTTGCAGCAGTCTGGCCGCCACCTTGGAGAGTGATGCCACTCACCAGAGGAAGCTCCGGAAGCTCCGGCAGAAGCAGCTACAGCAGCAATTCCGGGAACAGATGGAGGCTCAGCGACAGAGCCTTGCACCTGCCGAAGAGGTGGAAGCCAAGCATGAGGGTGTGTGAGAGGGAGATCCTGTAACTCATTCCAGGGCATGTCCCACTAGGCGTGTAGGACCCATGACCCCATAGAATTAGGATGGTAAAATTTGCCCTGCACCTTCCAAGTTACAAAGACAACAACAGGCTTTTTAGGGAAGTCAATGGGTTGTAATTGACAAAATCTCCTGCAGCACTTGGGAGGCAGAGGCAGGTAGATCTGTGAGTTCTAGGCCAGCCTGGACTACAGAGTGAGACGCTGTCTCAAACAAATACCTTCTCCCCCATTTCTGGTATTTGAAATTTCAGAGACTTGCCTCTTAGGTGGCTTCTGAATATAAGACAAAGTTGGAAGATAATGAGCTTCTAGAAGATTCCTTACTCAGGAGCTTAAATTAATTTAAGCACAGGCTTCACAGAATCTCTGATGTTACAGAGACATTTGTAACGGAGTACTCCCAGACCAGGGAGCTTTTGTGAGTAAAGGTTGCAGGAAACAGTTGTGTGTTGGATCTGTTATCACCCCCTGGCACAACAGTAAAATTATTGCAAGAAAAGGAAAGCAACAAACAAAACATGTACCATTCTGGGCTCATCATGAGTAATGAATTTTCCTAAAAGTTTGGCTTCTGGGTCATGGCAAGAGCTTGAAGGGCAGTGGGGTGGGTGGTGGGGGAGCATCTAGGATCTACTGCCCTTGTCTCTATCTACTGGGCTAGATAGCCCCTAACAATATTCTTTCTGCCTTTGCTATTAAAGTGGAAATAGGTTAGGGTGCATCTGAGTTCTATCCCCCGCACCACACAGACCTGCTGTGCTGGCACACAGCTCTTACCCAGTAGGGTCCGGTGTTGAAGGTCATCTTGGCTTTCTAGGGAATCCAAGGCCTACTTGGGCCTCATGAGAGACCTTGTCTCCCACAGACAAAATGCCAAAGGAAATACACTTGGTTCTCTCTCAGGAGAGGTACATTCTGTGCAAGGGGGGAATAAACTTAATCCCAGAATTGACACATGACCTCTGGCTTATCCTTTGTTTCCTGTGCAAACCATAGCAGTGCTTCCAGCCCCTCCAAAACACAGCACCCCCGTAACTGCAGCCTCAGAATTCCTCAGGGAGAAAGCCGTCTTTCCAGGTAATACAAGTGTTAAGTTACTGTACTGTGTGTTTCATGTTAGTTTGGGGGGGTCATGTGCAGTGTTGGGGATTGATCCCAGCTTGCAACACTAGGTAGTGCTGTACCATTGAGCTCTATCTACAGCCTGTAGATGTCATCTTAAAGGAATCATAAAAGCCCTCACTTTCATTTGATTTTTATGTATGTCCTGGCATATATATATATATGTCAGAGGGCAACTTGTGGTCAGTTCTTACCAGGTGCATGGGCCTTCAACTTAGGTAACTGAGCTTTGTGGTAAGCCATCTTTCTGGCTCTCACCTGATTTTTAGTGCCATAAAGTTTTATAAAAAATGGAAGAGAGCCCCAAATTGACTGATAGGGGCTCTGATGCATGCTCTGACCAATGGGAAGATTTAGGATATTTGTGGGAATTAAATTTTGTGATTTATCAGAGGTAGCTGAAAGCATGGAATTTCTTAATCCTGAGACAGGGCCTCACTGTCTGGCCTGAAAATTGTTCATCTTCCTACTCCCTGCTGGCTGCCATGTTCACCATTATGGCTGCCAAAACATGGAAGCTTTGTGATGCCTCTGTGGTTCTCCTTGTAGAGAACCTGGAAGACAACCCTGAGATGTGGGACCTCACCCCAGACTTAGAAGACATCGGTAAGCCCTTGTGTGCCGCTGGAACCCTCAGCAACCAGGACAGCGTCCCACACATCCATCGCCAGCAGAGACCACAAGAGAAACCTGGGCCTGGACACCTGCAGACCTGCAGCACTAATCAGCATATCCTGGGTTGCAGAGGTGTGAGGAAGAACAAAAATTCTGGGTTTAATTCTATAAAATAGAAAGGAAAGGTGCTAGTTTGTTTTGGGGACTGGAGAGATGGCTCAGCAGTAAACAGTATACACACTGCTCTTGTAGAGGACCTGGGCTTAATTCCTAGTGCTCATGTATTGCTTCACAACTATCTACAACACCCAGTTCCAAGGATACTCCTTTTCTGGACTCTGGGCATGCAAGTAGCGCATAGACATACGTGCAGGCTAAACACCCTCACACAAAAACTAAAAAGAACAGAGTGGAGGGTGGGGAGGATAAACAGGACACAGCAGCACATGCCTGCAATTTCCATTGAGGCCAGCTTAAGGTGTACGAGGTATAGATATGTCTCATAGAAGATCAAGTCTGTGGGCTGGGTATTTAGTCCAACCAGTGGTAGAACACTTACCTAGTATGTTGTAAGGCCTTGTGTTCAATTGGGCCAGTAAGGAATACTGTCTCAAGATCCTGTCTCAAAAGGAAGAAAAAGCTGGAAGGAGTCCTCCTAAG
Source organism: Montemys delectorum (assembly GCA_019843815.1). Classification (NCBI taxonomy): domain Eukaryota; kingdom Metazoa; phylum Chordata; class Mammalia; order Rodentia; family Muridae; genus Montemys; species Montemys delectorum. The sequence continues at coordinate 19,877 of JADRCD010138065.1, read as the reverse complement.
GCAGTGAGCAGTACAGGTAAAGATAGTGGTTTGAGCTGTGGACTCTGGATATCATGTCTACATCTATTTAGATCTAGAATGAGGTGTGTCCAACAAGAGACTTGGTTAAGTTAGGAATGTTTGTATTGACAAAGTTACAAAATTAATTACTCTTGTAACTTGCTTGCTTGGCTCTTGAGCTCCAAACTTTGATGATGGTGTTTTATAATGTTAAAGTGTTGGACAGACTACTTGTCCCGACTGCATTTGGATAACTTCTTCTCAAGGTAGATAGGTCATGATGAGAATGACACCACAATAGTCACTCATCGTGTGTTATCTAAAGGAAGGTTGTTAGCCAACCCACCAGAAATGACTAATTACATCCCAATCACAGCCCCCCCCTCCCTCCCCCCATTACTGCCTCCCCTTCTCAGAGCCTAAGTACCCTGTGGGTACCATCTCACCCTGGGACATCTAGTCCCAGCAGGACTAGGCACATTCTTTCCCACTGAGGCCCAACCAGGCAATCCAGTTAGGGGAAGAGGATGCAATGGCAGGCAACTGTGATAACAACTATTCTAGTTGTTAGGGAATCCACATGAAGACCAAGCTGCACATCTGCTATAAATAAGTGGTGGTGGTGGAGGCTACTATTTAAAGTCAAGGCTACTGTATTTAAACCATTAAACTGTTACCTTCTACAGAAAACTCTGAACCTCATAGGAAGAGCCAGGACCTGAAGAAAAGGAAACTAGATCCATCCTGAAGCTCAAGATGTTACTAGACTGTCACAAAAGGACTTTGGAAAACTGCAGCTTGGTCACAGAATTGTTCTACCTCGGTTCATGCTGAACTCTTTAGAGGAAGCTGACTACTTAAAAAGGTTGTCACACCTTGTGATGGGAAGGAGGCCAACAGATGAATGCCTTCCAGTATTAGTCACTCCTAAGAGGATTCTAGGACTATGCAGGCTGCCTTTTGTTTAACGATGTAGCCCACCAAACTCCAGCCTGATTGTTGTCTACATTAAATCGTGTGTGACCTCGTCTTTCCTTTGGCCTCAGGTTTTGTTTTGTTTTGTTTTGTTTTTTTTTTTTGGGACAGCGTTTCTCTGGATAGCCCTGGCTGTCCTGGAACTCACTCTGTAGACCAGGCTGTCCTCGAACTCAGAAATCTGCCTGCCTCTGCCTCCCAAGTGCTGGCTTCAGGTTTTTAATGTTTCTATCAACAAGGTCATGTTGGCGGTTCAGGACCACACATGGATCCATGGAGTAGCCTCCTGTTATCTAGAGATGTCCCAACACTTAAATGGGGTGCCTAAGGCATTGGATTAGTTGGCATTTCTCTTAGTAGTTTTTCTCTTAGTAGTTTTTCGTGTCATTAGACCAGTCTGCCTTGAATTCGGAGATCCACCTGCCCTCTCCCTCCTGATTGCTGGGATTAAAGGTGTGTGACATTACACCTGGCTCCTATCAGTGCTGCATTTTTTGAGCCATCAAGTAATGCTTGAACACTAATACTGGCAGAATTGGTGTAACTTACAATTGAGATTACTGGTAGGTAGGCTTCTTGCATAGTTGTACTTGGCAAAGGCATAGTAGTTCACATCCAGGGTAAGGTTCTTATCATACTACATGAACAATGCAGTTTTTTAAAGAATTGTTTTCTCTGGCTGAAACCTTTGAGTGAAAAAGTTGTTGGGATTCCATGTGGAATCCTAATCCACATGGTTGCTGGGAACTGGACTCAGGACATTTGGAAGAACAGTCTGTGCTCTTAACTACGGAGCTGACTTTCCAGCTCCAGAAACTACCCCACACCCAGAAGATTTGATTCTTTTCAAAGGATCAATGAACTTCCAATTCTACTTAAGCTGAATTTAGGGTTATGCTATAAGGGAATTGGTGCTCTTGTCACACCATGTGAGTCCCTGGGATCAGACATGGGCTTGGTGGGAAGTGCCTTTAGCCCCTGAAGCAGGGACAAGGTCTGTTTGTGGGAAACTGTAGTCAGGTGCCTATAAAAGTGCTGACTGACAGCTAACAGCTGCTGCTTTGCCTGTTCCTGAGGACTAGGAACAGACTCTGGAGAAGTGCCACTTTCATCCTTACCAGCATGATTTTAGTTTGGGGTACAACTTCTATTAAAAATTCTCAGAAACGGGCTAGAGAGATGACTGACTGCTCTTCCAAAGGTCCTGAGTTCAAATCCCAGCAACCACATGATGGCTCACAACCATCTGAAAGGTATCTGATGCCCTCTACTGGTGTGTCTGGAAACAACTACAGTGTACTCATAAATAAAATCTTTAAAAGTAAAAAAATTCCCAGAAACAATAAATCCAGTTATAAGTTGTACAAAATTCAAAGTAGGGCCAGTGAGGACAAAGGTTTTTTTGTTTGCTAGAAAGAACACCCCACAGTTCAACAAAAGCAAGTTTGGTTTATTTGAATGGTTTCATTAAATAAGTCTACAAAGGTAACAAACTGAAGCACAAAGCGCAATCTTACAAGAAGCGCAACACCCGGAGTTAGTGCAAAATGTACAGTTAACGGCTGCTGAGAACCCCAAGGTTTGAATTCAGTTTTAAACAGTGTACATTGTTAAATAACGTAAGGAAAACATTTATAATTCGGAAAGTTCTTTTTAAATGTGGAAAAAGATACTCAAAGTGTACTATTAACACAAAAATAATTTAAACAGTTCAGTAGCACTAGCTCGTTTCTCTAGGCTTCAGTTATTTCATCCACAGGAGGGGAAATCAATAGTAAGTAAACCTCTGTGAAGGGGGAACAGACCTCAAAATGACTAAAACCAAACACCACGTGCTGCATTTGGCTCCCTCTACTGCTGGTACGAAGCGAAGCACTCAGTCATCCTGCAACCCACTTCACTCCCACAGTACCTTTTACCCTCTCTCAAAAGGAATAAAGGAGTCAACACTTTGGTAGCAGGACCTGAAACAAAAGCCCTGCTCATGACACTTCCCTCTCCTAAAACTTTGAGCTCTCGCTTGTTATCTTTGGGCCTCAACCAACTTAAAAAGAATAGGACTCTTAAAGGAAGAAGCAAAGTGTGGCAACTCCTGGGATGTGTCATAAAGTTGGAAATGTGTCAGTTCCCAACTCAAGGTGGAGGAGGAAGCACCCAAGAAATGATGAGTTCTTTTTTCTCCACTTTTCCAGAATATTCAGATCCCAAACAACCAATTAGGTCCCTATTGCCAGAAAATTAGATAATACTGGTTGGTTGCTGTTATTTGGGGATATGGGTATGAAAATGTGAGAGTATTAGTTCTAATATAGGAGTATAGGCAGCACAATAGATTCTGACTGTGCAGCCATTTGGACAGGGGTAGGAAAGGAAATAAGCACTTTTTCCTACAATGCTTAGAAAGTCAGAAGTGGGTCCGATTCCCACAATACAGTACTTAAAGCAGAGAAATGTGTGGTACATGTGCAACAAGAGGTGGGGGCAACCAAGCAGGTTTCCTTAGAGCAACATTTTTCCATCTGTGACTTGGCACTGTCATCCTTCCCAACTTAAAATCTAGCCCACTCCCGTCTCATTTTGTTAAATTTCTTCTAGGTCTTGTTTGTTCACTGGCCAGGCATTATGTCAAACAAGCTCGTCTCCCACATCTCAGTCCTTGTCTCTCACACAGCTCACAACCCTCCTCATTCTTTCTGAAACAGAACTTTGTTTTCCACCACTGATGCCAACTTCACTGTGCTCATCTTACACCTGCTCTAGAGGCAAAACTGTCAACGACTGAAAAAAAAAAAAAACAAAACAAAAAAAAATAAACCAAACCAAAACCAAAAACACTTTCATTTTCCCTTTGGCATATCCACTGCTGGGGTCATGTGGACCTAAGATTTCTTTCCACATACCCTTTGGTGACCTGGGGTCTGGTAAGTTGATGCTAACAGCAGAAGCAATAGAAGTCCAAGGCACTAAAATATCCAGCAAGCAATACTGGGAGAACAGAAGTATTCAAGTACAGTAATTTATACAATTTTACATTCACATTTATTTATCTAATACAATGGAAATACAAAGGAAAAGTTAAAGTGTCTTAATAAGTAAAGGACAGAGCTAGCTTTTGTGTGTGTGTATGTGAACCTTTTAAACCTTTCAAATTTTACTCTTAAAACTAATGTTGTCCAACAACATTTATATATCACAGTGTTTCCACATCAAAACTGATGGCAAAGTTACATGTCCGCAGGGAACGTCATTGTCTTCCCTAATTGCTAATGCTGCAGTCAAAGCTGCTAGTATCTTTTGCTTAAAGCATTAGTGACCTATGTAAGAAAGGGTTGCAACCCCAGTCCCCTGGTGTTTTTCACTAGGTTGTAAAAGGAAAAAAATTGGGGGGTAGCGATCAGAGTGGGAGAGAACCTTTTTGTCTTAAGGTGTGCATTGTTGAGGGAATAAGGAATTTGGGGCACATGTCAAAATAAAGAGCTCTACCCACTTACAGATACATATCGGGTTTGGCTTATATTGAGCTCTTGGGGCTTTCTGGTAACAAGGCTCTCTTCTAGCTCTAGGCCTTACTGGTGGGTACAAACACAGAAAAGCAATCTCAGGCAGCCCCTCCACCAGAAAGCTGTTTTCTCCTTTTTTCACTCCAACAAATGGAGAAGGAGGGTGGTTCTCCATTCTGAGGGCTCAAAATGGTACTAAAAACATTCCCTTCTGGCAAGAAACAACCAGTTAAATGCAGCACTAGTAGTTAGTATATAGGCTACTTCCCCACCCCCCACCCCCCAGCATTCCATTTCCTGCCCCCAAATCTACTCAGTTAACATCCTTGCTGCTGACTAGGTGGTCCGTAGGTTGGAACCTGGGGGGTTGCTGATGGACTTCTGCAAATTGCTGATGTTGAAATTTTGCAAGGATGTGGTTCCTACAGGTTGGAACTGACCAAGTGGCTGTGGTGCTGGACCACCTGTTCCACTCCACTGAGTGCCAAATGGGGCAGCTGGAAAACCATACTGCTGTGGGGGGCACATGGACTTGGTGAAGTGACCTAGAGAGGTAGCAGATGCTGCAGAGATGGGGGTAGAACCACCCAGGTTTGAGGTCATGGAAATGCACAGCTGCCCAGGAGCAGAGAACTTCCTTGCCATTCCAGGGCCCTAAAACCAAGAAAGTAGCAATGAGAATTTGGCATAGGTGAGTACCCAGACACAAAGTGGGTGCTACTGTAATGTTGTTCTAGAGCTGAGATGTTCTAATCTGAGCATTATCAAAATATAACAAAGCCTCCTATAATATTTATTGGCTCTACCCTTAACAAGTAAGAGTGACCACTAGGCTCTGAGATGTGTATATATGTACCAGGTATTTGTTTATGTGCACATACAGGTAATGCAGGATGCTAAAGGAAAAGGGTACCAAAATGATTGTTGCCTCGTTTTCTCAGTAATAGTTAGAATCCACAGGCTAGTGAAGAAGGTAATGGGAAGGATGGCATACCAGCCTTGGCAGTCCCTGACATGTCTGTGTGTTGGTAGTCTGGCAGGTTAGGAAAAGGGGAGACTCACCTCATAATTCATGTGTCCTTTGCTGCCTCTCCTGCCTGAAAGATTCATGGCATCTCGGGCCCAGTTATCTACCAACTTATGCAGGTCATCTGTGAATGTGCCCTTCCTACTGGAAGTCATGGCAGGAGGCTGAGCCTGGGCAGCCTGGCTACTCACTGTTCCTCCAACGGTATTTGTGCTGCTGGTCCCTAGAACAGTAAGTAACACAATATTAGCATTAAAGTGGGGGTCTGGAATATAACACTGGGGAAAGGAAAATGGCATGGGACAATGAATGGCAAGCCACAGAATGGGGAGAATATTTGGGAAGCCATGCAGGAGAGGAAGATTTTGAAGTATTACTTATCCGTTTGCTTTTGCATAACAGGTAATGAAAATGGTTTCTCTTCCACAGCTTGTAGAAAAGGCTCAACAACTTGGAATGATGGCAGGCATGAAGGGGAAGGACATTTTCTAATAAAGCATTTTTTAACATTGGGACTGTATGCCAGTACTCTATTCCCAGCAATATACTGATGAAGGAGTGATATGGTCCACAAGGCTGGCTGCTATGGAACTTTGTAGAGAGCAGGGCCAAGAAGTACTGTGCACTGGACAAGTTATAATGCAAAGGCAGAGATCAGTGCTTCTGTGGAAAAGATGGGGTTCCCAGACTACATGTATACTGTAGCAGTCTTTAGATGCTCTTAAACAGAAAGAAATAAGGAGATGCTACATGCTTTGTTTAAAAGTCTTCACCTGGAACCATAAACATAAATATGTAAATAAAAATTTGGAAGGAGTTAAGGTTTCAACTCCTCTCAATGTCCCATGAGTAAAGAACTGAGATTTGGCAGCAGCAGATATGCCTGAAATTTTCAGCTCCATGAAGTTTTGGTTTCTTGAGGACTTGGGTTTTAATTGGTCAAGGATTCTCATCCCTTCTCCCCATTCTTCCCAACAGAAGAAGCACTCCTGGGTAGAAGTAATAGGAAAACGCAGCTGAGGCAGGGATGCAGAGGGGAGAGAAGGCATAGAGGTTATGATGAAGGATCTCTATTTCTATGGTTTGATGAAAAAGAAAGGAAGAGTCTGTGTCCTGCCTGATTTCGGTTCAGCTGGAGGGCACACTGAAGGTTATTCGAAGAGGCAAGTTTTAGGGAAGAGGGAAAGAAGAGTCATAGTTTTATTTTTGGTTTTTATCCCCCACTTTATTAGTAGACTTCACGTTTACTACACAGTAAATAAAGGTCACTAAAGTTGTGAGCCAGAAAGGTCCTATCATACTCAAGGGAACTCTGGGAATAAGTGCATGCGTTTTCCTGCTTTCAAATGCCTAAGCAGCGCACCAGAGCACAGCAGCACACCTGAAGCAACCCTATCTACAAACACCCACTACAATCCTCTGTTGGTACCAAAGGGTGTATCTATATTCTACCACGTAGGGAATGTCTCTAGCTAAAAGCTTGTCTGTGTTAGAGGAAAGCTAACTTGGGTGAAGCTGCAGAGTGAGGATGCTCACATGCTTCTTTTGGTCGCTGTGGCAAGACATGAATTGTTGCAGTCACATGGTGCCTGCGAAAACTGCAGGGGATTGTTACTATACAGTGTAAAGGTAGAGTAATTCACCTACAGTACAGGAAACCAAGTGGGAAAGTATAAAAGCACAGGAAACAGCCTTCCTTGAATAGCAAGTGTGGGACAAAGGTGCAGAGGGAAGGAAGCACAGGCCATGAGGTGGGCAGTTACAACAGTGAGGAAACCCAGAAAGCAGGCAAGTGGCATGCACAAGGACTAGCATCCTGCTGGATGACAAGCCAGATGATCAAAGCAATAAAAAAATATCCACAAGTAAGCAGAGAGCTGTCGATGCCAGATAAGAAGCCAAGTCAGGGTGAGCACTGTTTGTCTAGAGAGCTCATGCCAGAAGTCACACTTCTCTAGTCTGATGCTAGTTGCTCTTGATGCTGTGAGGACCCTTTAAAACCAAATGCCATTCATTTTAGTCTACATTCCTCAATACTGTATTCTGAAAATGAGGTTTGCCCTGCATGTGAGTCATACTACAGTTAGCTAGCTTTTTATTATAGTTTCTGACTATAAAGTAGGATTAACAGGCTTTCTTCAGAGTGTGGTTTTCAGTCCCCAGAAAGTTTTGTAAAGTAGGATAGATTTTATTCCCCTAAATTCACGTTCTAAGTTTCTCCTATCCCTACACTGTCAGATTAAGACATGTCCACCAGCCATTATAAGCCATATTTCCTGCTAAAGAATCCCACCCATAGAATTTTCTTGTTAACGCTCTATATCCTTATATTCTGTTGAGTACTTAATTCTTAGCATTTGCACTTTATTTTAATGAGAAACCCCCCCAGGCTAAAAAGTCAGACTCTATCAACCAAGCATCATTCCTCTCCCTACTAGCTGAGCAACAGCTTCTACTGCGCTATAAATGAGGTGAGAACATGGCTCTCTATACCTAGATCATCACTGAGTTTCCAGTGTGACCAACTGTGGTAGGAGCATGCTCCCTGCCTCAAGAGACTCTTTTGTATGGATCCTAGGCTTCCTCCATCTCTAAACTCACATCAGTGGACACAGTGGATCCATGACTAACCCAGCTGGGCTCACAGGAGAGCACTAACTATGAAGTGGTCTCTCAATCTGGAAGTAGCAGTAATTAAATATGGCAATTGAGCATGTTAAGGAATATATCAGAAAAGGGTGCAGGAATCGATGGAAATTAGGAAACAGGGAGTTAATGAGGCTTCAGAGTTCAAAGAACTCGTGGCTTTGCAATCAGGACCAAAAGTAACAGAAAGAAAAGATAATTACTACAGAGCTGGTTGCAAGGACAGACTTTTTTCACCATCTTCCCTGAAGCACAAAGAGAGAGCAGTGTGTTAAAGAAATATCAGTGTAAAATCTTTACAGACTCTCCAAACAGCACACAGAAGCCCAGCAAGAGAAAGCAGGAGGGGACATAACTGGGTGGGACCTGGTAGCCCTAGATGTAAATACAAGTCTATATAGAGTAGTCTAACTGGCTTGTGAGTATTAACATAATTATCAGGTAGACTATAAAGCCTGGATGACAGATGTTGAGCTTTTACACTTAATCTGTTTCTAAAATATAATGTGGCATTAAGGCTCTAGAGGAAGGAGCAGGTCTCACTGCTTGAATTTCAAATACTCAAGCAGTACTTCCATTGACTTTGTCCTACTTCCTGTTTCTCCTGCTGGGTTGTTATAAAGTATTTCAATCAGTACCATTGTTACCGCTTAAGTTAATTTAAACTGGTTGTTATATTTCCACATCCTAGGTACACACCTGTGCACACACACATAGATCCACACCTACACCAAACATACAGACTCACTCTCACTTCCCCCCATATGCCCCATCCCTTCCAGAAACAATTTAAAAGTATGTGGAAAACAAGCAACCTTTAAATATAGATAGAGCATTAAGCCAAGCCGTGCTTCCAAACTATTTTGAGAACATAGGATAATGTATCCAAAACTAGTAAAGTTCTCCAACTCTTTCAAGCACCTGTTTTCTGTGTATTTTTAAAAACCTGCCTCCCAGGATTTGTCCAGCAGTTTTACATGACATATCATGATGCACCTTCAATAGGTGTAAAGCCTTTCGTTTTCAAACAGATAATATTGCCTATACGTAAGAGTATGCTGTTAAGATAAAAAATTAATTCAAGCGGTGCATATCAGATTTCACAGAAAAAGACCTGCTTTGCCTGTTTTCTTCTCAAATGTATCAGGTTGTGTATTACAGGCCTGGCACATCACATTTTACTGCAAAATACTCTCTATTATTAATACCCTATTAATAATACTCTATTATTATTAATAATATTTCTAGCTGGACATATAAATTAAATGTTTATTCAAGTGTGCTAATAACATATGTACTCAAAGCTACCCTAATTTAAAAAAAAAAAAAAAGGTATTGATAAATGCATACCCAAATTACGCATGCTTGGAAACTACTAAAATAGACAATGCCCTCCAGTCACTTTGCTGATGAGCTCAGCCCTGGACCACTAACATGTGTGGGAATGTGGTAAAAGAAGGCTATAGGCAGAAGCAATCCATAACTAACTCAGGAGAAAAAGAACAGGGGAACAAGGATGACAAATATGTCAGTGAGGGAAACAGAGGTTAAGTCATTTAATACACAAAGCACCACAACAGAGCAGAGAGCAAATTCTTCCCACCATGAAGAGGCCAAAGGCTCCCTGAGCCATACTTAGAAACACTGATGGCTTTAGCACATGCATTTAAAAGCACTAAGAACCACACCAGAAGTTTGAGGCCTTCACTGATTGTTTTTCAAACTCTAATCAAGTTCTTGTTCTTACTTGAGGTCTTTCTTTTTAATTTTTTTCTTTCAATATACACTATTGGCCACCTACTAAGTACCAGATGTTTTTATGGACAATATCACATTTAAATTGCACATTAGCCCTAGGAAGTAGGCACTGACCATTCTTTACCTGGAGAAGACAAGATAGGGCAATTTGCTCTTGTGCAGATGTCACCTTATTCTTAATGATTAAATTCGGATTTACTTATTTTTATTTTACATGTATGGGTGTTTTGCCTGTGTGTATGTCTGTGTACCTTGTGTGTGTGGGTGTGTGGTATTCTAAGGCCAGAGGGGGATGTTGGATTCCCTGGAACTGGCATTGTAGACAGTTGTGAGCTGCCATGTGGGTGCTGGAAATTGAACCTGAGTCCACTGGAAGAGCAGCCAGTGCTCTTAACTGTTGAGCAATCTTTCCAGCGCCCCACATGTACCTTTTTCTTTGGGTATGTGCTCTTCTGTGTATAGGTACATATGGAGGTTGGACGACAACCTCAGGTGTGGGTCTTCATGAGAACACCCAGTTTTTTTCTGAGGAAGGGTCTCTCATTGGCCTGGGGCTTGCTAACATGGGTAAACTGATTTGCTCATAAGACCTGGGATCCTTTCTCCAACTTCTCTACTACTAGGATTACAAGTACAAGCCAAAATGCCAAACTTTTAACTTAGGTTATAGGGATCAAACTCAGGCCCTCAATCTACATAGCAAGCACTTTTTGAGGTATTTTTCTAGCTTCCTGCACCTTGTTTTCAAACATAAGGGAGAGGTTCTATTAATACTAAAATGACAGATTTCATGTGCAAGTATTTAGCTTTGTCTTCAAAAGAATAAATGCTTTGTCAAGATTACTATACTAAACGTTCTTTGAACTACTTAGTGTCATGGAATTAGCAATTGGTGGAAAGGGATTTCTAGCATCTTTTCAACTTGCACATATTCAGGCTTAACTGAGAAGGTGAACTTTTTGCCTTCAGTTAGAATCAGTTAGGAACATGCTTCCTGTTTTTTGAGAAAGAGACTTGCTATGTAGTCCATACTGGCCTCAAACTTGCAATCTTTGCTTTTCCTTCTCTAACATGGGATTCATGGGCACATACCACCACTAATGTCACTGAATATGACAGTGTATTGCAGCCTAAAATAGATATAAAAGAAACAATTCTACCTGGGAGTTATTTTGAAATCTCTAAAAACTTACTGTTGCTTCTGGGTCTTTTACTATAATTAACATGGGGACCCAAACTTCTGAGGGTAACAATCAGCCAAGCCACTGAGTAGATGAAATATAAAAGACAAATGAAAATGGACTGCGTGACAAATCAGATCCAAAGCAGCAGAAAAACAAGGACAAGGAAGGAGTAAAGGTGTTACACACAAAGAGCCAAGCAGGGCGTACTCAGAAATCGGGTCCTCCTGCCACCAGGTTTGAATGTCACCTGCTCAGATGCACAGTTAAACTTCGCACAGCCTGTGAGAAGGGAAAAGGAAAGAACAGAGAGGAGAAGAGACAACACAACTACAAGATGTTAGAGCTTGAGGCTGAAGTGGTGACACACTGGATGGCATGTAGAAGAGCGAGATCCGCAGGGAAGTCCATCTGCTGTATGAGACAGAGATGCCAGACCTCACTCCATTGGCAGAAATGAAGCTTTTTTCAGTTGGAACAATGCTAGCAATTTTGTGTTGATTCTTATTAAGCAACTACATTAACTGGGTGAAGGGAAAATTGAATGTTTATAGATTTTATGTAAATGTGCAAGAGGCATTTACTTTTCTGTAGTCTGTCCGTCCATTCCTTTCTACCCAAACACCTAATTCATTTTAATTTTTTTCTTTTAAAAACTCCATTTCTCGTTTGTTTGTCTGTTTGTTTTTTTAAACAGGTTTCACTATTATAACCCAGCTGGTCTCAGCCTCCTGAGTACTAGAACTAAAAAGCATGTACTACAATACTTGGCTTTCCTTTCAATTTTTAATATACATTTTATATGTATGAGTGTTTAGCCTGAATTTAAGTCTGTGTACCATCCACACACATTGCCATAAGAGGTCAGAAGAGAGCATCAGATCCCCTGGGATGGCTGTGAGCCTACACGTGAGTGCTGGGAATTGAACCCAGATCCTCTGCAAAAGCAACTAATTAATGCTCTTAACCACTGATATACTCAGTCTCTCCTTCCAGTTCTCAATTTTAGTTACTAAAAGCTCTGTGCAGTAATATTTTGAATAACACTATTTTGGAAAGTAGAGTATGGATCAAGAATTTGATCTTAGAATATTCCTCTTTTGGAGCCTCTCCCATTCTCTGGAATTTTCTTATTTTCCTTACTAAATCAATGTTCATTATGTATTTTAAAAAATAGATGTTAGCCGGACAGTGGTGGTGCATGCCTTTAATCCCAGCACTTGGGAGGCAGAGGCGAATTTCTGAGTTCAAGGCTAGCCTGGTCTACACAGTGAGTTCCAGGACAGATGGGCTACACAGAGAAACCCTGTCTCAAAAAGCCAAAAATAAAATAAAATAAAATAAAATAAAATAGAATAAAATAGATGTTAGGGGTAGTCGTTTCAGTATGCTGCTATCATGCTTAGAATTTTAAAAGCACATTGGCTTAAAAAAAAAAAAGACATTAGTTTTTAAAAACTACCAGCAGCTCTTTAGAATTTTGTCCACAAGTCTTGGCTTAGTGTGAAAGGTTAAGGTCTAGGTCTTAAATCAGCTATACATATCACTCTTTGAAAAGAAGCCATTTCAGAGCTGGGTTTGATGACTTACATCTGTAATTCATACACATGGGAGGCTGAAGCAAGAGGACTTCCAGGGGGGCCTAGGTTAGCTTGGGTTCCACATTGAGTTACAGATCAGCACAGTTTAGGCTACATAATGAGGTGCTGTCTACACAACAACAAACAACAAGCTATTCTACCAGATGGCTGGAAGCAAAAAGGCCAGTTATTCTAATCCCTACTCAGCTTTTCTGCTAAGCTCAATGGCTAGTCATTGCTTAACAACTCAGGCTCTTTCTACTCAGCTGATGGCAGTAAGTTATTCATCTTGCTTTTGTACCAAGTATGGCAATATTTCTATTTTAATGTTTCAGGAAGATGGTGGTCACTTACCTTGACCTGGAGCAGAAAGGCTTGGTACTGAAATGGCACCATCACTGGTAAAGGCTGAATAGAGGTTGTCACTGGAGGGAGATGGCTTAAGAGGCTGTAACAGCTGGTTGTGCCCAGTCTCTGGGGTGTTGCCTGGGGGATGGAGAGTCTGCTGGGGGTGTAAGACTGAAGTTCCACTCTGACCAGACAGGTTACCTATTGAAAGATGAAGAAGCATGGAAAATCATGTAGAAGGGGCTGAAGATATATTTCAATTCACTAAGCATTCATTAACCACCACATAAACCAGGGTATGGTTGTCAGCATGTCTGTAGTCCTAGTACTTGGAAAGTGAAGGAAGAATGATGAGGCATTCAAGGTTATTCTTAACTGCACAGTGAGTCTGAAGCTAGTTTGGGATATGTGAGACCATATCTCCAATAAATAATTAATAAAACAAAAAGAAATAAGAAAAATAAACTCAACAATTTTCCTATTTGTCCTGAGTGGTAAATAAAGCAAACAAATAAACCCAGAAAATGACAAATGGACAAAAACGTTATTGATATGAAGGTGAGAAAAAAATAAATTTATAAACATAGGGTAATTATGAAGCGCTCCTCAAGAGTGATAGCTTTAGATAACATGTAGATCTCACTAGCCTGAGCACAATGTACAGTAAGTTAGACTATAAGATAGATACAAATATTCCATTTCTACTTCCATAATCACTGTTTTCTGCCTATTAGAAAGATGATACTATACAAACAGGCTGTTACTCTCTGCTTACATTTTCTTATAAACATGCATGATATCAGATATATAAAAGGAGGCTGAAGAGAGAGCTCAGTGATTAAGAGCACTGGCAGTTCTTGCAAAGGAGCCAGCTTAGATTTCAAGAACCCACGGCAGTTTACAACTGTCTGTAATTTCAGCTGCAGGGGATCCTACACCCTCTTCTGAACTCCTAAGACAACTTATACATGTGGCGAACAGACACACACACAGAAGCAGAACACTCCTAAATGTAAAACAATGCTTAAGAAAAAAAGATACAAAGACTAATGATGTAGGTAACCACTAACTAGTGAGTATTTAAAACTCTTTTTGGATAAAAGAAAAAGAATCAAAAATGACAGTAGGGAGTTATGAATTATGTCAACTGACTATAATTTCTTAGTTCCGAGTTACTAGTTAAATAGAAATGCACTAAAAATTATGTCAAATCCAGAGTCTGAATTAGTCACTCTCCTATATAGACATATTTCTATTAATATAAAGTTGAATAAATTGGTCAAGTACACAAGAAAAGGTCTGAATATCTATAAAAATTTCTAGATAAATAAAGAGCAGGTAAGAAATTTGCAAATGCCTACTTTCCATACTTCAACTAGACCTGGAGAAGAAATGTGAAATCAACCCACTCTTAGCCCTCTTTTAACTTTGAAAACAATTAGCTGTCATATACTACACAATCTCGACAAGGACAGAACTTTCTATCCCATTGAAATAGGCATAGTCTATTATGAAAAGTTAGGATTTCGTATCTTTGATTAGAGTTACCATCGAGTTCTTTATCCTAAGACAGATACATAGAATGCAAAGCTTCATTTAGGGTATTGCCACTTAAGCATACCCAAGTCTCTGACAGCTGCATTAGCTTATACAATTATGATCAATTCACAGACATTTAAAAAAAAGAATGAATCTTGAGGCTGGAGAAATGGCTCTGTGGTTAGGAGCTCCTGGGTTCAACTCCTAGCATCCACCCACACTGCCACTCACCAACATCTGTAACTCCATTTCCAAGAGATCTGACAACCTCACACAGACACACATGCAGGCTAAACACTAATGTACATGGAATAAAAATACATAAATTTAAAAAAAAGAGAAAGGATCTTTAGTTTACTAAACAGAGAATAATTTTTCTTCTAAATGCCCAAGGGTGTGATCAAATGTTGCATTATATGAACTGACAGAGCTAAATGTTTATCCTGAAGAAAATCACAAACAAAGATTGTTAGTAAGATAAACAGTAACGCCGATTACATTAAAAAAAAAGCCTACTTTTATAGTGTCAACAGAGGTTCAAACTATATGAGAGATAGAAAAGTCAGAAGAAAAAGAGTATTAGAAAGCTAGGCACCTTTTCAATGTAATAGAAATCAACCAATGTCAGTAGTTACATGCATGGTGGGATACGGACGACTGACTACAAGTCCCAGGGCTCTGTACCTGAAAGCTGTGGGCTTTTATTTCCCAATGAGCTGCTGCGACTAGACTTGCTGCCTTTGCTTTTAGTAGGTCTCCTTCTTCTCCCCGACAGGGGAGCAGCTGGGGGAATAATAACAGCAGGGGGAACTTTGCCCAGTTTAGTATACAAAGATTCAATTTCATGCTTCTGGCGACTCTGCAGGTCCTGAATCTCTTTAAGATGTCTACAAAAGATAGCCAAACATAGATAAAAATATAACCATCATTGTTGAGGAAAGAGTTAAAGCATATAACACTTAAATCTGCATTCAAGTGTTTATACAGCTATGAATCCTTTTCCTAAATGTACTGTGAGATTCTAGTTTGACAATTTATTTTTGCTGATCTCTATTACACAAGATACATTTAGCAAGCTTCTATCCCAGATGATAGCATGCTACAGAAAAAAAGGACTTGAGGTCATACAAAGGGTAAGTAAAAATGCTACTGTGATCCAAGTGATAATTAGCAAAACTGGTCACAATTATATATAGTAGTGCTATTATTAGACTCATGTTATAGACTTATAAACAACCAAGAGTTGTTAATTATTAACAGAGCTGGAGAGATGGATCACCACTTAAGAGCACTTCTCTTCTTGCAGAGACCTGGGTTCAGTTGGCAGCACCCACATCATAGCCAATAACCATCTGTAACTCTAGGTCTAGGTATTGTCTTTTGTCCTCTGAGGGCACCAGGCATGCACATGATGCATATACATATATGCAGGAAAAACACATATACACATAAACAATATTCTTTAAAGGTGCCACAATCAAAAATAATTTAATAATACAGATGTTAAAGAGATCCCAAAAGTAGAAATGCCATGTGTGCTGATGAGTACAGGACAGCCCAATGAATAGTAATTTTAGCTTCTGAATGAATCAGGTAATTTTAGCTTTTGTGTATCACTTTCTGCTCAAAAGGGATATGAAATTAGCATCTGTACTGAAAAGCTATTTTTTTAAAAAGATTTATTTATCTTATGTATATGACTACACTATAGCTGGACAGATGGTTGTGAGCCTTCATGTGGTTGTTGGGAATTGAATTTAGAACCTCTGCTTACTCCGGTTGGCCCCACTTGTTCCGGTCCAAAGATTTATTTATTATTATAAATAAGTACGCTGTTGATGTCTTAATACACACTAAAAGATCTCATTACGGATGGTTGTGAGCCACCATGTGGTTGCTGGGATTTGAATTCAGGACCTTCGGAAGAGCAGTCAGTGCTCCTACCTGCTGAGTCATCTTGCCAGCCCCCTGAAAAGCTATTAATACCAGGTGAGATACTAACACACTGTTTTACATGAAAAAATTACTTACTTTTCTCGTAGTCGTCGTAGTTCTAACCTTAAGTCTTCATCTTCAATGTCGGACTCGTTGTCACTACTCATGTAAGAGGAGTTGAATGAATTACTAAGGCTTTGACTTAGATTCTGGATGGGAAGGCTCTTTGAACACAGGTGAGGAGGAGAGTGTGGACTACCTGAACCATCTTCTGTACCCCTACTTAGAAAGGCAGCCTCCAGGTCTGAAGATGGCCCATTCAGATGGGAAGGTTCTGCCAGCTCAGGCTTCTCCTTCTTTGGTATCACAGCAGGAATAACAGTTTGTTCTGAATCTCTGAAAGGAGGAGAGGTCACTGGTCCCTCTTTTTTGAGCTCTGTGACCTTGTCCTCAGTTCTTGAAACAGAGAAACGACCCACTTTGTTGGCTGTAGTTGTCACCTGAAAACGTCCAACCTTGGTAGGCTGCCCTGCTTCTGACTTTGCTTCTGGGGTAGGTGCTTTATGGGTGCTGTCTGGGACATCTAAGGAGATGCCAGAAATAGTAATTCCATTAGGCTCTGGCTTTACCAGGGTGCTCTCTGGACTACTACTTGAAAGAACTGATGACTCTGATGTGCTAGATTCAAAATGAACCGACTTTGTATCTTCTGACCTACTTTTTCGCTCTTTCTGGGCATCATCCACGGTAACTGAAACCTGATGGAAAAAGAAAAGTATAATTAAAAAATGATGTCCCTGGCTAGGATGGTGGTGCACACCTTTAATCCTAGCACTCCAGAGTTAGAGGCTGGCAGATCTCCTTAAGTTCATGGCCTATACACAAAGTCCCAAGCCAACCAAGGCTACATAGTGAAACTTTTTCACAAAAACAAAATGAACAAACAAAAACAAAAAACACAAAGCCAAACAAACAAAACTGAGAGAGAAGGGGAGGGAGGGGTGGAATAGAGAAACAGATCTTCCATTTTTAGCATGGACAGTTCCCCAAATGCTTGCCTAGTATGAATGAGGCCCTTGGGAGAAACCTCCAGGACTAAGTAAACCAGGGATGATGGTACATGCCTGCAATTCCAGCATACTTTGGAGGCGGTGTCAGGAGGATCAGAAAGAAATTCAAAACTACCCTCACAGACATAGCCTGAGCTGGAGAGCTTAGCTTAAAGAGGGGAGGAGATCAGGAGGGGAAGGGGATGAAGAAGAAACTGATTTTCAAGTGAACTTGTGGAATTTCTTCTCTTAGTCTCTTTGATCACTGTGAAGTAAAGTAGATACCTATTACAGAGAACATTGCATCAGTACTGAGATGCATATTCTCAGTGGCTGCTGACTAAGTAATTCATTTTTACCTCTTATGTGACAAGGCACAAATTTATGTCTCAGTCAAATTATAAATAATAGGTTAAAGGATCTTTAATGTTTCTTATGAATAGATTATAGCCAACAAATTTCAAATGTTAGAATCAACAGTAAGATCATCCATGCCATGACTTATTGATCATATAAGCTCAGCCCATTCCAAACTCTTAGAACCTGTTTGTGAATTTAAAAAATAAATAAAATCACCTATCATATCCAACTCCCCAAAATAATTAAAGTGTGAGAATGGTTTTATATATACTAAGGGCCAAAAATTCTCACTAGTTGGACCAAGTATGGGAATAAAATGTAGTGTCACTTGATACCGACTTCACTTGAGAGCTGAATACTAAGAAAAACATCCTAAATATGAAAGGTATCTTTAGATGTTTGCTATTACTTTCCTTAATGTGTTGGAAAATTACAACAAGGTACAAAAGAATGTCTAGGTAAACCAAATAGCTACTGAAAAAAAGAATCTAGAAAAGATCATTTAGAGAAGCCACAGTCTCTCTAAATTTAAGGAGTAGGTGGAAGAAAACACAATTGTATTTTCTTTAATTGGTAGTAATGGTTTATGAGAAGAACAGAGCTATAAAATAGTATATAAAATAAAATACATCATTAGATTGATAATTATGTCCCAAATATATATATAATACATATTTCTCTTTTTGTTGGGAGATTGAATTGAGGATCTTGAATATGCTTAGTATTGAATATGTCCTGGCATTGAGTATATCCTAGCATTCTTTTTAATTTTTATTTTGAGAAAAATAAGTTAAAAAAGTCTGGACCTGAATTTACTCTGTAGTCCGAAGAATGCCCTGAAATGATGGCCCTCCTGCTCAGGTATTCAACCAAGTGTCCAGAATCATAGCCCATGCCACCAGGTTTGGATAATCTTTTTTTATTATATATCCTGTCCCCCAAAGAGGCAAAGAAAATGATCATCTTACCTGAAATCGCCCCATCGTAACAACACCAGCTCCTGAACTAGTTGCTGTGACATGACCTTCTGTGCCTTGAGAGACAGTAACGAGAAACAGGAAGACAAAAGAAAATTAATCTCTTTCTAGTTTCTTTGCAATTTCGCCAGTAATGTAACATTAAAGATTTCTTTCCTACCCTTAGAAAGGGTGCTAGCAAACTTGATCTTCCTCTGTCAGTCAGTATGAATGTAATTACAAGTATGCAATTAGCTACACATAATTTATTTTTAAATTTTTCATTATTGTTATGGTTTCTTTATGATGTGTGTATGTGAGTACGCACTTGCATGTACAACAGCACATGGCAGAGGACAACTTTCAGGACTTAGTTCTCTACATAAGGTAGATCCCGGCCCTAGAAAGCAGGTTGTCAGGCTTGTATGGCATTAACCCTTGAGCCACATCACTAGGCAACATCAGTTTTTATCTTTAAACATACATACACACACATAAAGACAATCCCATTTATTTATTTTGTATGTGTACATGTGTGCACACTTGTGTTCTACAGAATGTGTATGGACGTCAGGATGTCAACTGTGGCACTTGGTTCTCTTTTCCTATTCTGTGAGTCTTAAAGACCAAACTCAGGTTGACAGGCTTAGCAGGAGGAACTTCTGCCTGCCTAACCATCACCTTCCTTCATATTTTTAAAGTTGTCTGAGAAATAGTCTTTTATAGATCTACACACTACAACTTTGATAGATGTTACTAAACCGACTGCCAGAGGCTTTTTCCATAAGGCTGAGAAATCCAACTGCTTATAGCTTTGTTTTGTACTTTTGTTATTTATTTTCATAGTGCATGCCTTTAATCCCAGCACTTAGGAGACAGAAGGCAGATTTGAGTTCAAGGCCAGCCTGGTCTAAAGACCAAATTACAAGACAGGTAGGGATGTACAGAGAAACCCTGTCTCAATAACCCCTCTCAAAAATAAAAAGATTTTCCTACCTTTTTTTTTTTTTTTTTTTTTTTTTT
>JADRCD010138060.1:0-20541 GCA_019843815.1 Montemys delectorum | reverse complement strand
ACACACACACACACACACACACACACACACACACACACACACACCAAAGTTTCTCTGTGTAGTCCTAGATGTCTAGCCTGGAACTCAGAGATCTGCCTGCTTCCTGGAGGGGAGTAGGGATGTAGCTCCATTGGTAAAGTGCTTTAGTAGCATGAACCTAATAAGAAGCCCACAGTTTGATTTCCAGCATTGTATACATCTGCCTTGAATCCCACGCTTTGGGGTAAGAACACAGCTTCTGGCTTAGATTGAGCTGTGAGAACTCTTTCACTTCTCTCTTCCCTGCCCCTCACTCCTCCCACTCCCAGGAAACTCTGGTTTTGTCTGAGTGGCGTTCTCCTGCCTTGCATCTTTTGCATAAATGTGTGTGGAAAGCCTAGGGTATCGTGTCTGCTGTAATCCTGATGGGTGGCCCAGAGCAGATTGTTCAAGGTAAGTGGGGAACTGGGGTGAAATGGGAGGCGGAGGCTGGGTTTCCTGAGGCTTCCCTGCATCAAAGGGGAGATATGCTGTTCGCTGGGGCTTTTGACACCTCAGTGCTGAAAAGATCTTCATGAAGTCAGAAAGGAATAATGACTGTGCTTGGCAACAGCACTTGGGGGTGCTGTGAAGGGAGGTTGGAGCCCTCTTCCAGGATGTTACAGAGAGGTGTAGTTTCTGTTCACAGCCAGGAAGAGAGATGGGGGGGAGGTATGATCAGAGTCCTAATGGTGCTAACTGATACGGTGAACATGTCTGAAGCGCCTGAACGTACTCTATTCTTTTTTTTTTTTTTTTTTTTTTTTTTTTTTTTTTTTGGTTTTTCGAGACAGGGTTTCTCTGTGTAGCCCTGGCTGTCCTGGAACTCACTTTGTAGACCAGGCTAGCCTCGAACTCGGAAATCTGCCTGCCTCTGCCTCCCAAGTGCTGGGATTAAAGACGTGCACCACCACCCAGTTTTTTTGTTTTTGTTTTTTTAAAGATTTATTTTATTTATTTTATGTGTATGAGTACACTGTAGCTGTACAGATGGCTGTGAGCCATCATGTGTGTGGCTGCTGGGAATTGAACTCGGGACCTCTGCCAGCCCTGCTTGCTCCGGTGTAGCTGTCTTCAGATGCACCAGAAGAGGGCGTCAGATCCCCTTATGGGTGGTTGCGAGCCACCATGTGGTTGCTGGGATCCGAACTCAGGACCTTCGGAAGAGCAGTCAGTGCTCTTACCCGCTGAGCCGTCTCGACCGCCATACTCTATTTTTCATGACCTTGAGCATAGCTGTTCCGGTTGCCTACAAAGGACAGCCTGAGGCCCTTAGAGGCTAGTAGCTTGTCCAAGGTCATAAAACCCATAGAATGCCCAAAACATAACTGACCAAAAGTCAAATTCAACAAATATGTATTCAACTTTGGATAGTTCATGAAGAAACAGATCTGGACACAAAGAATGTTATTTTTGGCAAAAGAGGGTGTCTGATTATCTTTTTTGTTGCTGTGGTGAACACCATAACCAAAAGCAAGTTGGGGAGGAAAGGGTTTATTTGGCTTATGCTTCCGTATCACTGTTCACTGATGAAAGAAGTCAGGACAGGAACTCATACAGAACAGGAACCTCGAGGCAGGAGCTGATGCAGAGGCCACAGAGGGGTGCTGCTTACTGGCTTGCCTTTCTTGGCTTGCTCAGTCTGCTTTCTTACAGAACTCTGGACCACCAACCCAGGGATGGCACTATCCACAATGAGCTGGGCCCATTTCTTAATCACTAATTAAGAAAACGTCCCACCGGCTTGCCCACTGCCTGATTTCATGGAGGCATCTTCTCAGCTGAGACTCCATCCCCTCTGCAGACTGTAGCTTGTATTAAGTCTAGCCAGTACACAGATGAGTCACCTTAATTGGATTAAATGGGACCTCTGAAGTGGAGGGGCCAGGTCCTGCTGGATTTAACCCTTGGGGCTAGAGCAGCGTGCTTGCTTCTCTCTGCTATTCGTGTGGCTTGGTCATTAGTCCTCCCTAGACTCTTCTAAGGATGTCTAAATTATCAAGCTGACTAGCTGGCACATGCCTGTAATCCCAGCACCCAGACTAGGCTGGGCTACACAAGGGGCAACACAGGGCGATTCTGTCTCAGGATGTTTCTGTGAAGGGCTAGGAGGCCAAGTCCTCCACCTGCAGACCTCCATCCGCAGCACCCTGGTTTCCCTGTTTGGTGACTTAGTGCACACATGTGGGAGTGAGAGTCAACAACTGTGAGAGTCATTATTTTTTTCCCATCATGTGGGTCCTGAGGAATGAACTCAAAGTCATCAGGCTCAGAAGCAAGCATCTTACCCTTGCCGGTATTTTGTTTTGTTGTGTTTGTTTGTTTTTTGTTCTGGTTTTTCGAGACAGGGTTTCTCTGTGTAGCCCTGGCTGTCCTGGATCTCACTCTGTAGACCAGGCTAGCCTCGAACTCAGAAATCCGCCTGCCTCTGCCTCCCAAGTGCTGGGATTAAAGGCGTGCGCCACCACCGGCCGGCTGCCGGTATTCTTTTCCTACGGTTTCTGACATCTTTTGGTGTCTGAACAAGGTCTTTCGGGTAGTCCTGGCTGGTCTGGAACTCTATGTGAACACTAGGTTGAACTAACTTCCATCCTTCTGCCCCTGCCTCCTAAGTCCTGATATTACATTTGTGTACCATCACACCCAACAGTTTTTTTTTTTGGGGGGGGGGGACAGGATCTCAAGTAGTCTAGGTTGTCCTCAAGTTCAGTAAATAGCCATTATTAGCCTTGCATTTCCCCCCTATGAAGCTAAATCCTCCAGGTAGTGACATTTTAATAGCAAACACTTATGCTGGGCATGGTGACATATATTTTTAACACCAGCACTTGGGAGGCAGAGGTCAACCTGGTCTACACAGCAAGTTCCAGGCAAGCAAGCAAGCGTCAGTGAGACCCTGTCTAAAGGAAAAGAGGAGGAGGAGAATATAAGCAAATACTGAAAACATTTTTTGCAGGCTTGTTTGTTCTGTTGTTGTTGTTATCATTATCACCACCACCACCATCATCATCATCATCACCATCATTATTGGCTTTGGTTTTTCGAGACAGGGTTTCTCTGTGTAGCCCTGGCTATCCTAAAACTCGCTCTGTAGACCAGGATGGCCTCGAACTTAGAGAAATCTCCTGCCTCTGTCTCTTGAGTGCTGGGATTAAAAGTGTACACCCCGACAGCCACCACGGTCAGGGGAAAACCAGAAACAAATGTGAAAAATGAAAAGCACATTTCCTATGAGGGTTTTTGTTAGAAAGCGAAGGAGGGGATAAAGGTGAAGGCTTTAGTCAGGTTGTCCTCATTTACCCGATTCTAAGAGCTCGGCTGGTGGTTGGGATGTAACTTGGTGCTTGATTTTTTTTTTTTTCTCTAGATGTAACAAAATCCCCGTCCAGCGGTACTTAGCCGCAATCCAAGCACTTGGAAGCATTCCTTCCAGTTCAAGGCTAGGCTGTATGCATACACAGGTGCCGAAAGATCCAAAACGAGTACACATCTTTCAGCCCGGCACTCCGGAGGCAGAGGCAGGTGATCTCTGTGAACTCGAGGACAGCCTGGTCTACACAGTAAATTTCAGGATAGCCACACCTACATAGTGTGACCCTGTCTCAAAAAGACAAAACAAAACAAATAGACAAAACTGTGGGCTAAGGGTTATATATCTCAGTTTGTAGAGTGTTTGCTTAGCCTGCCTGGGGTTGTGTTCAATCCCCAGCAGGACTCTGTGATCCCAGCCCTCTGATTTCAGCAGTCAGGGAGGTGGCAACCTGAGATTCAGGAGTCTCAGGGAGGGACATTTAATCAAGGCCAAGTGGGCAGAGGAGCTAGGGCTCAGTATGACAGGCTTGGGAATGGCAGGCTGGGAAGGAAGTGTAATGCCCCTCTGAGTTTAACAGGAGCCAGGTATTGATTGGGACTATCTGAAATAAACTTATTATTTCTTTTTTTTTTTTTAATAAGGAAATTACTTTACTCAAATCAACTGTGAGTTGCCAGAGTCCAGAGAGCAGCTGTCCACCAGAGCTGTCACTAGCTGTGGGTGCATGCAAAGGACCTTATTGGCAGCTGGAATTATCCAATGTAAAACCAGAAAGAACTTTCATGGTTTTCACCATTCTGGGAAACCCAGGAGACATCAGTGGGGTGACAGCTGTTTCCAGGAGGGACTGTGAGAACTACAGGACAGCTGAGTCTGATCATCCCTAAAGGGCACACCAGAGCCAACCTTCAGGAGGAAGCCCACCTGGGGCCAGACCTTTATTCCCAGCCTGATGGCACAGGCCGAGGTCTTGGCCAGACTCCAGAAAGAGACCAAATGCCCCATCTGTCTGGACGACCTGACAGACCCAGTCACCATCGAGTGTGGACACAACTTCTGTCATTCTTGCATCAGAGACTGCTGGGCAGACCAAGTCGGGTTCTCCTGTCCTGTCTGCCGATGCCATTGCCAACACGGGGACCTTAGAAGCAATGGCCAGCTTGGAAAAATGATTGAAACTACCCAGCTGCTCCAAGGCATGGAGAACAAGAGGCAGGAGAGCAAGAGGCAAGAGAGGAGCACCAGTTGTGAGAAGCACAACCAGGCCCTGACTCTCTTCTGTGAGGACGACTTGCAGCTGCTGTGTGACCAGTGCACCGAGGGGGAGAGCCATGGGTCCCACCAGCTCCTCTCCATTACAGAGGCTGCCTCTCTCCACAGGAAAGACCTGAAGGGCTATATCAAGAGCCTGAAGTGGCAAGTCCATGAGATTCAAGAGTTAATGAACACGCAGAGCAGAACAACCCTGGCCCTGAGAGAGCAAGCAGACGCGCAGAGGTTGCAAATAACTTCGGAGTATGAACAGCTCACCCGGTTTCTAGATCAGGAAGAGCGGGCAGCTTTCTCCAGGCTAGAGGAGGAAGAGACAAGCATTGAGAAGAGACTGCTTGATAACACAGCAGCATTAGAACGCTATGGTTCCATGCTCAAAGACCACCTGAGCCGCTTGATGCTGACCGGAGAGCTCTCCGAAGCCAAGATGCTGGCTGCAGTCAAGGATTTTTACCTGAATTGTAATACTCAGCTCATCAGCCCATTCGTTTTCCGAGTTCAGTTACGAAGACAAGGCTACAACTTTCCTCTCCAATATTCAGCTCTACAGAAAGTTATACAGCATTTTACAGTCAATGTTACCCTAGACCTGAAAACAGCCCATCCACACCTGCTTATTTCTGAGGATAGAACATGCGTAACATTTACAAAGGAGAGACAACGTTTACCTGGTTCTTCAAGTTTTACCAAGGTCCCTGTCGTGTTGGGGATTCCACATTTTAGTTCTGGGAGACATTTCTGGGAGGTGCAGGTAGGAAAGAAGCCAGAGTGGGCTATTGGTATTTGCAAAGTTGACTACTCCTTCCGGGAAAGGCAGCCTTCTAACCCCTGGGGATGCTGGAGGATTGTTTGGCAGGGGGACAGCTTCAATGTCTCAGGAGCTGACCCAGACTCTCATCTGAAGGCCGCCAGAGCCACAAGCATTGGTGTTTTCCTGGACTATGAACTGGGAGAGGTTTCCTTCTATGGCATGCCTGAGAAATGTCACCTCTATACTTTCAGGGACAATTTTGATGTGCCTGTTTGCCCTTATTTCTACATAGGGCCTCAGTCAGAACCTCTTAGACTCTGTTCTGCCACAGGTTCTGAATGCAAACCCACATGGTGGCCTTAACTCTTAACAGGTTTGCCCACATTCTGCACTCCCCTTCCCCGAACCCAGGCTGGCCCCAAGTTTGTTATGTAGCTGAAGACAGCTTTGAATTTGTGTTCCTCTGGATTACACTGTCTTATTGATAGGATTATAGGCGTGAGCTCCTGTACCCAACATTTTTTTTTTTTTTTTGAAGCATGTTCTTGCTATGCAACCCTGATTGGCCTAGAACTTTATATGCTGACCACGTTGGCTATCAACTGTCAGCCTGTCCACTGTCCTCCATCTCAGTTTCCTGTGTTCTGGGTTTACAAGCACAGATCAACTCATTAGCAACAGATGCATTTTTAAACTTCTAAGTCTCACATCTGAATTTTTTTTAATTTTTATTTATGTATTTATTTATTTGCTATGAAACCCCATGCCTAGCAGTGCTGAGCTGTATACTTCAACCGTTCCATCTCTGAGATCATCTTGGTTAAGTCAATCAGGCTAGCCTTGACTAACTTTACAACCCATCCTGGCCCAGCCCTCCCAAGTAGCTGGTATTACAGGTTTATATCACCAGCCCAAAGCCACCTCAGAAGATGATAGATGTTCTCAGAATGTTTTTACCTGTTTTATAACTGAGAGGTCTTATGTAGTCTAGGCTAGCCTCAAACTTGATACATAGTAGAGGCTGACCTTGAATTCATGATTGTCTAAACCCCATCTCACAAATGCCCAGCCTTCGACATGCTGTATTTGAGGATACATTAGTTTTCCTATAATCTTAGAAACACCTTAAGGAATTGGACTAACAACAGCAGAGCTCTAAAAAGTTTTTAAAATATTCCTGAGTTTTCATTTCAGTATCAAATCATCAGGGTTGCGCTCCCTCCTCCCCTCCCCCCCCCCCCCCCCCCCCCTCTCTATCCATTTCCAGTAATGGGGCTTGGGTTCAGAGAGCTAACTAACATCATCAGCCCTGTTTGACTTTGATGTAGTTTTGTTAAATTGTCCAGGCTAACCTTGAGTTCTTCATTCTCACCCTCCAGACCCCGACCAAGCTGGGATTACAAGCAACTTCCTTTATGCCTTGATGAATTTGGGGGGGGGGGGTGTTATTTTAAAATTAGTATTTGTGTGTGTATGTGAGATGGACAGACAGATGAACTATAGTTAAGGGTGTGGAGGTCAGGAAATACTTCTCTTCTCTCATTATATGTTCCGGGGGGTTTTGTTTAGGTAATCACATTTTCGAGGCAAGCGTGTTTACCTGCTGAGCCGTCCCAGGCCCTAAAATTGGTTCTTGATAGAGAAGGGAAACAATGGGAAACAAAGAGGCTGATGATGAACAGCTACTAAGTCACAGTTAGATCAAACAGAAAGTACGCTGTACTACCGAGAAGTGGGCCACTTACAGACAATGAGGGGTAGTTTATATTTTAAAAAGCTGCAGGAAAGCATTTGGGATGTTGTCACCAGAGAGAGAAATGTTTGAGGAGGCAGTTGTAACCTGATGTACACACTATGTATGTTCACATGTCAAATTGTGACAAGGTTCCCATTAATATATCGTCTGTATCCATTAAATTTAATTTTAGTAAAGGAAAAAAATGACTTTATATGTAAGAAGGTCATTCCTCAGGGTTTGGGGTTATCACTTTCGCCTTACTCAGATCCAAGAATATCCAGGCTTGGTGGCTCATGGATATAGCTCTGCAGGAGAATCTGGGTTGGTTGGTTGTTTGCTAGTTTGTTTGTTTTGTAGGCAGAGATGGTCATTGCTTTTTGCACTTTTCTTCCTTCATCCATCTCCCAAATGCTGGGGTTATAGGCATTTGCTACTGAGATGCCAAATCTCTTAAGTTCAGACTTCATTTTAGAGAACTTTGAACTCAGGTAAACTAACAGGCTGGTACCTAGCATTAGGTTCCAAGTTGCCCTCCAACAAAACCTGAGCCTAGCTCCAGTGCCTAGGCTCATCCCCAAGAAGACCAGCATCTCCACGTTATTCCACCAGCAAACCTTCACACACACACACACACACACACACACACACACACACACACACACACACACACACCCCAGGTTACAAGCCCACTCCCTGCCTAAAGCAGAAGTTAAGTTTATGATATGACTCCCAGCACCCAGGGAACAGACAATGAACTGTCTTTTCTTCCGGGCTAGCTTTGGGCTCTGTGATGGTTTGTATATGCTCTACCCAGGGAGTAGCATATTAGAAGGTGTGGCCCTGTTGGAGTAGGTGTGTCACTCTGGGGTGTGGGCTTTAAGACCCTCATCCTAACTGCCTGGAAGCCAGGATTCTGCTAGCAGCCTTCAGATGAAGATGTGGAATTCTTAGTTTCTCCTACAACACACCATGCCTGCCTGGATGCTGCCATGCTCCCGGCTTGATGCTAATAGACTGAGCCTCGGAACCTGTAAGCTAGCCCCAATTAAAAGTTGTCCTTATAAGAGTTGCCTTGGTCATGGTGTCTGTTCACAACAGTAAAACCCTAAGACAGGCTCACTATATAGTTGAGGATGATCTAAACTCTCCAGTCTCTGCACACTGACATTACAGGCCTGGGCTACAAGGCTGGGCTAAAATAGTATTTAGTTATGACTTTTTTTTTTTTTTTGGCTTTTCGAAACAGGGTTTCTCTGTGTAGCCCTGGCTGTCCTGGAACTCACTCTGTAGACCAGGCTGGCCTCCAACTCAGAAATCCACCTGCCTCTGCCTCCCAAGTGCTGGGATTAAAGGCGTGTGCCACCACTGGCCAGTTTATGACTTGTTTTTGAGACAGGGTCTCCCTTTCTCTCTCCCTCCCCCCCCACTCTGGCTAGATTCGGACCCACAGGAATCCGGCTTCAGCTTCCCAGATACTGAGATTACAGATATGAGCCACCGTGCTCAGCTCCCTGTGAATTTCTTTTGTTAAAAAGAGATTTACATATACTATGTGTAGGCATGCATGCCCGTGTTTTGTATGTACATGTGCCAGCCCAGAACAATTTGTCAGATTCCCCCTGGATCTGTGTGGAGGTACAGCAAGCAGTTGTGAGTCACATGGGTGCTGGGAACATCTACAGCCTTGAGGGCGAGCACGCAACAGCATTCTGAGGAGGCCGTGGTTTTGACTGGGGACTGACTTTGTGCTGCTGGGTTAGAGTCCAACCTCTAGGCTGAACACTCTGGGCAAACACTGTGCCTCTACATTGCAGACCCAACGCTAAGGCTACAGGTTGTTATTATTACTGAGACAGAATGCCCCACAGCCCCAGCTGACCTTGGATTCCATGTGTAACCGAGATAGCCCTGAACTCGATCCTCCTGCCTTCACTCCCCAAGTGCTAGGATTACAGGCACAAGCCAGCACGCCAGGCTCACAGCTGCACTGCTAGAGGGGCTTCCTCACTGAATGACATCAAGGAAACAGAATGCTTGAGGACTGGCCCATCTAGGCAAAGGGGAAGACAAAGGTGCAAAGGCCCGAAGGTGATTCTGGGCCTGGCAGTGCAAAGCCCTGAAGCAAGGTTTAAGCAGTGCCAACGGAGAACGAGGAAAATCTGGGGCAGGGAAGAAGAGTCCATTTCCCAAGGCCCTTCACTGTTGGGCTTTTGGTTTTGAAAACAAATTTTGCGTGCGTGCGTAACATGACCTGATTTGTGGTTTAGATCTCTGGGGTAGGACAGATGGCTCATGGGTAAAGAGCACTGGCTGCTCTCCATGAGGATCCGGGTTTAATCGCTTGCAACCCCATCAGTAACTCAACCAGCAGTAACAACAGTCCCAGGGGACTGAATGCCCTCGGCTGGCCATCTCAGGCAGCAGACATGAACATGGTGCACAGACATGCATGCAAGCATAACATCCACACACATACCATAAAACAGTAACTTGCAAAAGGTCTCCAACTGCTGAGTTAAAACATAAATTTTGGAGAAGTAGAGAGTGGGGGTGATCAGAATCCTGGGGCCAGAGTGATGGCTCAGTGGTTACCAGCACTTAAAGCTATCACAGAGGACTGTTTCCCAGTCCTCATATGGTGGCTTACAACCACCTAAAATTCTAGCTTTAGGGGATCTGACACACTTTTCCTATTCTCCATGGGGTACTAGACATGTATACTACACAGGCATGCGCGCACACACACACACACACACACACACACACACACATGCACAAGACATTTACATGTAGTAGAATTAAAATTAAAAATATACTTAAGAAAAAGAATAAAGGCGCTGAAAACGTAAATCAGTTGGTAGCATACTTGCTTAGCATGCACAAAGCCCTGAGTCCATTTCCTCTTCCATAGAGAGGACAAAGACGGGGTACTTGTAATCCTAGTACTTGAGGGGTGACTAGAGGGATCAGAAGTTCAAGGTCATTCTTGGGTACAAAGGGACTGTGAGGCCAGACAAGACTACATGAGACTTTGTCTCAAGAAACAAGAACAACAACAAAAATCACACAAGAGTATCCCTGGAGAAAGATGAGCAAAAGATTTGGGATGTATTTCACAAGAGTTCTGAAAGGCCACAAATCTGGAATAGGTACCAATTTCATTCATAGTCAGAGGAAAGGACAGAACTCCATCTTCTGCAAGCTATGTTGCACATATCTCCCCAGCCCCTGGAAACCGCTTAAGTAAAATGTGGCTTCAATATGTGAGTGTTATTACTTTGTGGAGAGCCAACGGTATTACCAGAAGACATGTGCACCTGCATCTTGGAGGAAGAAAACTTAGGATGTCCCAGCAATGGCTGTGTCTAAAGAAGACAGGACTCTACTGTCCACAAGCCAGGATCAAATAAACAAGTCCTTCCCGGTCAAGCTGCGTCTGCCACATCCCTAGATCATTATGTATGGCTCTGCAAAAAAAATACTGAGTAGTAGGCTAAAACCTGCAACCTGCAGAACAAAGAGCCCATTAGTAAGCCCTCAGTGAAGAGTCTTTCTCAGCTAAGTGTCAAGGCCCGACACCCCTGATCTCACCAGCTGGGAGGTGGAAAGCAAAGAGAATCGAGAGTTCAAGACCAGCCTCAGCCACATAAACTCCTATTTAAAAAAAGCCCAAAGGACAAAACAAAACAAAAAACCCCCAGGCTTTCTTAAGATGATTAAAAGGTGCCAACTGATTAAAAGGAGCTCTAAAAGAGGAGAAACAGTACCACATAGAAACACTTCATTTTCATTGCCAGAATTATCTATTTAATAATACCTATACATAAACTGACTTGATATTTTAATCCCATTAGTTTTTAACTATAACCCAAGACTAAATGTATCTTTTCCCTATTTAGACAATTAAAATTTCATATTTTATTTGTAATGTATGTACATGATACATGTGTATCAGTCCATGCACGAGAGTGCCATGTTGAGAGTCTGAAGATCAAGGACAATGTTCAGGAGTGGTCTATCCTCCACCAAAGAGTTCCTGGGATCAAACTCAGGTAGGTCATCAGGCTTGCATAGCAAGCACTCTTCCTCCTGAGCCATCCTACCAGCACTGCTTGGCCATATTTTAAGCCATGGATGGCCTCATTCTTATACTTAAATACATCATCATCATCATCCTCCTCCTCCTCCTCCTCATCATCATCATATATAAGTACACTGCTGCTGTCTTTAGATGCACCAGAAGAGGGCGTCAGATCTCATTACAGATGGTTATAAGCCACCATATGGTTGCTGGGATTTGAACTCATGACCTTCTGAAGAGCAATCAGTGCTCTTACCCACTGAGCCATCTCACCAGCCCTTAAATACATTCTTTAACGATTTATTTACTATGTACACAGTACATAATATGCATGGATGCCTGCACAACAGAGGAGACCACCAGATCTCTGGCTCCCCTGGAACCCAGTATTTGGACCAGATCCTCCTTGAACTTCCTGTACCTTCGTCCCAAGTACTAGGATGACAGGTGGAAGCCCCCATGCTCAGCTAGTTAAACTTACTGATTACATCAAGGTAGAACACAGAGATATGTGGAAACTTCTTTAAGAAGGGCAAAAAAGAAAGTGGAATCTTTAACGCTGGCTGATGGAAGGTCTTACAGTGTGACAGGCGTCACCACTCAGCCGCCCATTGGCCCCGGCTGTCTTTGCATTTTATTTATCAACAGCACACTATAGAACTTGCACAGCATATGTCCTGCTGAGATCTTGGTCCTATAATGACGGAAGCGTTTTTTGTGTTTTTGGAGCAAGTTCTCATTTTATGGGCCGGGCTGGCCTCAAGCTAGTGGGGATCCTCCTGCCTCAGCTTTTCAAAGGCTACGATTACAGGTGTAAGTCGTCACGACGGGCTGAAGGAAATTCCTTATAGAAACTGACTCAAGAGCAGCGTATCTGCCTATCATGTGTGGGGAGGTGCTTGGGTTTGGTCCCCAGCTCTGGAAAACAAGCAAGCCAGCAAACAAGCAACAAACAACTAAGGAGACCTCATCTCCCATCCAATATGCCCATACACAAAGCAAATCCATGCACCTCTCCTCTTGAGGAGAAGATTAACCACAGGAAACAATACCCTCTCTCAGCAGCTTAACTGTGGCAAGAATTTACTGGTTTGAAACCCCGTTTCCAGCAGACTGTCATGTCGCACTCCCTTGATAAAGGACCACATTATTCCAGGGTACTTAAACTATACCCCAAGAAGCTAAATCATTCACAACGTACAAAACATTCTCAGGTTTTCTAGACCTTTATAAACCACTCAGAGGCCTGCTCCCATCTCTGGGACATGTAGAGTTCCCCCTGCACACACTGTGAATGTGACTTCGGCCAAGGCTGAGGCTTCCTGTGGCAACCATACAGCCAGGTGGTCTGCAGTCACTGTGGACTCCGTGGCTGTCATGCCCATGAGCCTCTCATGTCCTGGCTGGCTGAGTTGCCAGCTCCAGCAAGCGCTTACTCAGCAGAGCATTGTGTCGCTTCAGATAGACGATTATGTCCTCTTGCTTTTCAACAATTTCTTCTAGGCTTGAAATAGTCCTGCAGAATTCAAGACATAAGCAGGTTACACGAATGCACCAGCATTCTTTGGTCTCATTTCAAGTGCGTCCTCAATCGCATTCACTAAGGCACACTTTACCCAGTACTTTCCCTCGGGTTTTCTACTTCAGGGATATTCCAAAACCAGTCTTTCATGAATGAACTTAGTGACTTCTGCTGAGGAAATCAATCTGCTTAAGTACATATTGCCTTTGTTTATATTTTTATTTTTTGGACCCCAGAAAAAGCACTTAAGTTTTTACAATTTAAAGTCAACATGTGAATCAGGAGATGTTGGTGCATGACTTTAATCCCAGCACTCAGGAGGCAGAAGCAGATAGATCTCTGTGAGTTTAGAGCCAGCCTGGTCTACCTAGCCAACTTCCAGGACAGCCAGGGCTAATTGGTAGGACCCTGTCTAATGGCTATCCCGTTCCCCACAAAAAAAGCAGCATGCTAATTTGTTGGGGATGAATGTGCCGGCTGCTCTTGGTTATCAACTTGACTATATCTGGATTAACTAAAGCTCAAGCAGCTGGGCACACCCTGGAGGGGGTTTTCTCAGTTGGCTTACAGAGGTAGAGAACCCACTCTAAATCTGAGCACACCTCCTGGAGGCAGCCCCATAAACGACATGGAGGGTGGGACTTCTGCTTCCTGCCTGCTTCTCACTGGCATTCTGTCTGTCCTGTTCTTGAGCCATTCCTTCCTGGTATTAGAAGGACTTCTTCAGGATTCCGAAGTGGACCAAAAATTGGCAGCTTTCTAGGATTTCTCTGGGGCTCTGGGACTGCTCAGACATCTGGTCTTATGGGCCAAACAACAACCAGATCCTTGGCTTTTGTGTCCAGAGACAGCCACTGTTGGCTAATAAAGATACATGCATGCATGCATACATACATACATGCACACACACACACACACACACACACACACACACACATATATATACATGGTCTTGGTCTAAGTAGCTCTAGCTGTCCTGTAACTCACACCCTGGACTACAGAGAAACACAGTAAGAAGTTGGTGGATCTCTGTGAGTTGGAGGCTAGCCTGGTCTACATAGTGAGTTCAGTACTCACAAGGCTAACAGAAGAGAGTCAAGTGTTTGAGTCTATTCTGGGCTACATAGCAACACAGTGAGATCCCAGTACTTAGTAGGCTAAGGGAAGAGAGTCGAGAGTCTGAGTCTCCCCTGGACTATACAGTAACACAGCAAACAAGAGTCAACCCCAGGTGAGACATGATCCCAAACCCAAAACAAACACACACAAAAAAATAGCAGAGTTTTAGCTCCTGTTCCCCTCAACTCCACAGTCACACTACATATGTCTGCCCTCTCAATCCAGTGAATATTACAATTTTAGGCAACATCTGCATTCAGAATAAACATTATAACTATACAAATTATTTCTTTACAGCTAAGCTAAAGTAAATCTACTATTATATTTCATATATAAATTTCTATTTTCCCGAAAGTAATACTTGCTCATTTAGAAATGTCTAGACTAAACCACCAACCAAAGAGTATACGGATCGATCCATGGCTCCAGCTGTATATGTAGCAGAGGATGGTCTTATCTGGCATCAATGGGAGGGGGAGGCTGCTGGTTCTGTGAAGGCTCGATTCCCCAGTGTAGGGAATGCAAAGGTGGTGAGGTGGGAGTGAGTGGGTGGGTGGGGGGGCACCCTCATAGAAGCAAGGGAGGAAGAATGGAATAGGGGGTTTCCGGAAGGGAAACTGGGAAAGGGGATAACATTTGAAATGTAAATAAATAAAATATCCAATCAAAAAATAAAATAAAAATGTCTACAGATTTTGTTCATGAATGATTATTAAGCTTTTATTGATTCTTTGTGAGTTTCTTTTTCTAAATTATTAATTTTATGTATATAAGTATATTGTAGCTGTCTTCAGACACACCAGAAGATGGCATCAGATCCCATTACAGATGGTTATGAGCCACCATGTGTTTGCTGGGATTGAACTCAGGACCTCTGGAAGAGCAGTCAGTGCTCTTAACCACTGAGCCATCTCTCCAGCACCTCTTTGTGAGTTTCATACCATGCACCCCAATCTCACTCATCTCCCCCTCCTCTTGTACCCACTCTCCACCCTTGAAACTCCCCCCAAAAGAAAACAAAACAAACAAACCTCCCAAAACAACAACAGAAACCCATCTCGTTGCGGACATAGTGTGTGATGGTGTGTCTGTCATACAGTGTAAGTTTTAATCTGAACATCTTTACTGGCAAATGTTCACTGCAATGAGTCATTGGCCTGGTTTGAGGTTTCTGGCTTCTGCTACACTCTCAATACTGGATCCTTACCAGGACTTAGCTTGGACATCCTGTTGTCCTATGTAATGGAGATCCCGCAGCCTTGGAGCTGCAGGACAGGCCCCTTCATGAATTCCAGCAGTCCGTAGATGATGTGGTGGTTTGGATAGGTATAGCTTCCATAAACCCCTCTGTTTGAATGTTTGGCCTATCGGGAGTGGCACTATTAGGAGGTGTGACCTTGTGGAAGTACGTCACTGTAGGAGTAGGCTTTAAGATCGCCTATGGTCAAGTTATACCCAGTGTGGCACACAGTCTCCTGCTGCTGCCTGCAGATCAAGACGTAGAACTCTCAGCTCCTTTTCCAGCATCATGTCAGCCTGCATGCCACCATGCTTCCCGCCGTGGTAATGGACTGAACCTCTGAAACTGTAAGCCAGCCCACCTAAATGTTGTCCTTTATAAGAGTTGCCACAGTCATGGTGCCTATTCACAGCCATAAAACTCTGTCTTTGTTAAAGACAGATCGGGTAGATGTTGGGCTGGGCCGACTCAAAGCCGTGGATCTGGGCCTGGGTGGTAGCTGAGCTCGGCAGCCTGCCAGTTCTATTATAAACAATCTGTTTTTCCAGTAATGAAGGCTCACTAAAAACTTATGCTACAGCTGGGAGTCGAGGGCACACCTCTGATCCTAACTGGTAGAGGCAAGAGGATCTTCGTGAGTTCAAGGCCAGCCAAGACTACATAGTAAGACCTTGTTTCAAAACAACCAAAAATACTATGACTGGTATATGGGAAGGAAAATGCTTACTTCTCTGAAATAAAATTCTTTCTGCTGGCCTCACACTTGGGATCCTCTCACCTTAGCTTGGGTGTGTGTGTACATGTATGTGTGAATGTGCATGTGTGTGTGCATGCATGTGCATATGCATGTGTGTCAGATGCTTGGGACAGACCCTGAAACTCATACATAGAGCCTCTGACTACATCCTCAGCCTTTATAAAAACAAAAAAATTATCTTAGGTCAAGATTTTGCTAAATTGCCCTGGCTGGGTACCCACCCTGCCTTTGCCGCCCAAGTAGCTAGGATCCCAGGCAGGTCGCATCAAATAAGTGAAGGAGGAAAAGTTAGGCCCAATTTTTACTGCCAACTCAAGCCTTACCTGAAGCCAGTCTCTGAGGCAGTATTGCTGGGGTAGGCATAAATTTTTTCTTCTTCAAGTACATCAGGCTGTGGCTTGGCTCTGTTGAATCTCCTAATCTTCACTGAAATAATAAAGTCATTTTTAGTCATTACCTATTTCTGGAGAACTGGCTATATTCATTTGTTCAAGTTGTACTAACTGGTTACTCTTTTTGCATAGATAGTATATGAGATTGCACGATGAGTGAACAGTTTGAATATGATTATTTATCAATGTACACATTTCAAAGTCTACTAAGAAATGATAGTCACAGGGAGTACCAAGATTATCACTAATAACAAAATAACAATTATGAAACAGTAGGTGACGATTACAACATATGAGGCACGGCTTGACTGTCCTAGATGGATGGCCTCATTCCACTCCCCTGACCACATCATGAAGTGAGTACACATTTTTTTTCTTGAGACAGGGTCTCACTTGTAGGCCAGGCTTGCCTGAAACTCAAAAGAGACTTGCACGGGTTTCTCTTCCAAGTACTGGGATTAAATGTGTGTGCCATTAGGCCTGGCCTTTGTTTTTCATTTAGATGCCAAATTTATATGCAGGGCCTACTATGCTGACTTCACAATAATCCCAGGCAGCAGAAGCAGGGAATTCGGTTGTGAATTCAGGGCTATTCTGGCTGCCTTTTAACACCGGTTCTCAGCCCGTAGGTCATCACTCCTTCAGGTGTCAAATGACACTTTCATAGGGATCAATCAGATATCCTACATATCATATATTTACATTACAATTAAAAACTAGCAAAATTACAGTTATGAAGTAGCACTGAAAAATAACTTTATGGCTGTGGGTCAGCCCAACGTGAGGAACTGTATTAAAGGGTCATAGCACTGGGAAGGTTGAGAACCACTGTCTTCTAGGAAGCAAAGATGTTGTTTTGTCTTCTAAGAAAGCTTTGCTTCAGTTGGCTGAAAATTCTGTCTTCTATGCGTGTGTGTAAGGGCATATCCCCATGCTTTCAGGAGCCCAGAGGCACCGAATCCCCGGGAGTAGAGTTCCTGCCAGTTGTGAGCTGCCGGGCATGATTAAGAGCAGTAAGTACTCCATCGCTCCCGGTTAAAGGTTCTCAAAAATCTATGAATGGCACAGATATAGAAAACTGACTCACTGGTAGTGGCTGTCTCTTCCTGTTGGTCTGGAAGGAGAGATGACCAGAAGTAGTCATAAGTAAATGATAGGGGTGCTAAAGGGGTCAGCTAAGGGGGAAGGCGCTCACTAAAATAGCAGGTTATGCTTCTCTTCTGACTGTACAGACAAGAGGCAGGCAGAGGTCACAGGACAGCAGTTTCTGTTCTCACCTATATAGAGGATCAGGCAGCTCAGGGAACAGATCAGCTCCAGGGCCAGGACAGCCAGAATCAGCTCAAGGTACAGCCTGCTGGGCTCAGGGAAAGAGTGCTGCACACAGAGGAGGAGGAGGAGGGCTGTGTTACCTGAGGGAGGGAGGGAGACAGACAGCAATGGGATGCTGCTCTTCAGTCGACACGAAGCTCCTTTTGATCTGCTTTCTATAAGTTGTTATCTGTCTGTCTATATCCATCTATCCATCCATCTATCCATCCATGTATTTATCTTTCATCTATGTATGTATCTATCATCTACCTACCTATTTTTTTATTTCCAATTTCCTTAAGCCCTTGTAATTTCCTAAGTGAAAGAACTGTGTTGTGATATATAACAAAACCCATAAGATCAAGCAAGAGTTTATGCTAATAAGGGTAGGCTCTCCACAGCCTAAGCATGGGACCGGTCACCAGAAAGACTATCAATCAGTGGAACTTCTGCTCCACTGGCCAGACTTGGGGAAGATCAAGAGGTTGGACATTTAAATTCTTTAAAAACAAATATCTGGAAGGCTGGCTATATAGATTGGCCTGTAGAATTTTTGCCCAGCATGAATGACAGACAGCCTGGGTTCAATCCCTAGAACTACATGAAATCAAGGATGGGCCCTGTAACCCCTGAAAATTCAAAAGGTAGAGGCAGGAGGATGAACCCTACATAGCAAGTTTGAGGCTGTTCTGGGCTACATGAGACCTCATCTCCAAAAACCAAGGAGTTACGGGGTTAGCTCAGTGGGAAGATGTTTGCCAGGGAAGTTTGGTCTCTAGCACCAAAAACAAAACCAGAAAAACCAAAGAATCTAACCTTGTTTTAAAACTAAGGAACGATTGGCTTTATGGAATTATAGAATTATTAAACTGACTTTTTTGGTTCTTATGCACATGTGAAAAAAATATTATTATTGAGATAGGGTTCTAACATAGTGTAGGATGGCTTTGAATTCATTGACGACCAATCCTCCTGCCTCAGCCTCCTGAAGGCTCAGGTTGCATCAGACCTAGCTTAAAGTCAGATATGAAAATGGTAAAGACCCAATAATTTCTTGGTGAATTTCAAAGCTATTATTTTTAGATCTTTCCTTGAGAGTATTCTTTACTCTTACCCCACATTAAGGTACATAAAGTAGCTAAAAAGTTTTTGTTCTTATTCTTGTGTTAGGGGGACATCTTTTGGTCACACAATGGCTATACATCAGTTAGAACCTACAATCATCCCCTGTAGAGTCTGGGAGAAATAACCACTACCCTGTGTTCTGTCTGCTGAAGTGTATTGCTTTAGCTGCCACTAAGACCTCTGATGCATGGAAGAGCTTGTGGGTTGCCCTTTGGTAATACACTAACAGAATAGAGAAGAAACATTCAAATCTGTAGAACTTATGAGGCTTTTTTTGCTAAGGTCAATATTTGACACTGTGCCTAACCTGCCTAGTTCAGTTCAACTTCATTCAATTACACCTCTGAAAGCTGTATGACAGAACTGAGAGAAGCAGGCTAGACCCTGGGTGTGGCCACTAATCTTGCCCTGACTCAAGACCCGTGAGGCTTCTGTTGACTGTATGTGTAGGGTACCAGTGATTCAACCTAGGGCCTTGTGAAGGCTAGGCAAGTCCTCCATCACAGGCGTATCTTGAGTCCTATTTACGCTTTGTTTTGTGACAGAGTCCTTCTAACTGTGATGATTTCAATGAAAATGGCCCCTATAGGCTCATAGGGAGTGACACTACTTCTAGGAGGTGCAGCCTTGTGAGGCAGTGTGTTACCTGGGGAGGGCTTCAAGGTTTCGGATGCTCAGGCCAAGCCCAGTGTCTCTCTTTTCCCCGCTACCCGCTGGTCCAGATATAGAACTCCTGGCTCCTTCTCCAGCAACACATCTGCCTGTGCACTGATCCACTTCCCACTATGATAACAATGGACTAAACCCCGGGAACTGTGAGCCAGACCCAATCAAATATTTTCCTTTATAGAAGTTTCTGCGGCCTTGATGTCTCCTCACAGCAATCGAAACGCTAACTAAGACACTAATGAAGTAGAACAAGGTAGAAAAGATCAATTAAGAGATTCTGATTTATTGGTTTATTTTGTGACTGGCTTAAAGAACTGTTTGTAACTGCCTGTTTGCCAAG
The DNA here is from genome assembly GCA_019843815.1 of Montemys delectorum. Classification (NCBI taxonomy): domain Eukaryota; kingdom Metazoa; phylum Chordata; class Mammalia; order Rodentia; family Muridae; genus Montemys; species Montemys delectorum. The sequence goes on along the minus strand of JADRCD010138060.1, from coordinate 893 downwards.
CATGACTTTCAAGTCCTACGTGGAACACACTGACCTGGAAGAACAGCTCAAACAACGGGCTGTGGCCTTTAACAACCTGCTGCTGGCCAATGTACACCTTGTGGTGTTAGAATATAAAACAGGAGTGCAGCCAGGCGGCAGTGGTGGCAGCGCACACCTTTAATCCCAGCACTTCGGAAGCAGAAGCAGGCGAATCTCTGGAGTTCAAGTCTAGCCTGGTCTACAGAGTAAGTTCCAGACAGCCGGGGCTACACAGAGAAATCCTGTTCCGAAAAACAAACAACAAAACAAAACAACAAAAAACTTGAATGCAAACTGGACCTGGGACCAAGGCCTTTCCAGAGCTAACGCACGGTGGTCCCTTGCTGACATCTTCTTTCCACTGTCACTAGTGTCTGAGTGTTTATCCCAGAAGCACTGGGGTAATTTTTACTGCAGTAACATTGTAGCTCAAGCAGGTTGGATTCAGCCTTCCAGGTAGCTAGATTTTCTAGGCACAGCTTGAGACCCAGTGTTTTATGTTTTATGTTTTGAATAATAGTGCTTATTTTTCTGTTTCCTAGCAACTTCCTGACATTAGTTCCTATTGCAAAAAATTCATGGAACTTCATTTTAAAAAATCCTTTTTAGGGGATTGTGAGTTTTGGGTTTTTGTTGTCATTTTTTGTTTGGATGCTGTTTGTTTTGAGATAAGGTCCCACGGAGCCCACGCTGGTTTCTAACTTGCTCCACACCCGAGGCTGGCCTTGAACTCCTGGGCCTCCTGCTTCCACCTTGTGGAGATTTTCTAATTTTTTTTAATCTAACCTTTTCTAATCCTCTGACTGTCAAAGAGCAGCAGCATCCTTCCTCCTTGAGCAAATTAGATAGTAAAAAGACAAAAAAAAAAAAAA